>CM042316.1:33849670-33997170 GCA_023566125.1 Zingel zingel | reverse complement strand
ATGGTAATCATAATCAAAACATTAATAAGCTTGGATCCTGAACAGGTGTGGAAAAATGTAAAATGCTTTAGTGATATATTGTCTGTTTTCAGTTCCACCTGCATTCACCTGTAACACCTGGTAATATAGCTTGTGTCCACGTAGTCAGACATATTTTTTATTATGTTCTTAAAATGTCAATGAAAATCAGACTGACTAATAAAATAGGGCACCATAAGCCCTTGCATGACTTCTGATGTCACACTTGGCATCATTATGACCTTATTACAATTTCACAAGGACCACATTCATGTCTCAAAAAATGGATCTAGACGTTCAGTATTTCTTCACTTCATGCACCTTTGTTTCTACCAGCTAGTGCAGAACAGATGAGAGAAGAGGAGAAATCGGTGCCAGACAACTGATTCATAGTGGAAAAATGCAGAAAAAGGGCAAAACATTCTGCAACGAGCTAACCATCTCTTCATCAGAACCACACGCTTCACTCATTTGGTTGCAATTATAGTTTCACAAATCATGTGAAACAGTAGGCTAAAGGCGTTTAATGCGAGTTTATTTTCAGGACTGACTGCTGCACCTGACCTGACCTTTTTGGATATTTAACCTGGAGCTTTCTCATTTGCAAAAATGTAGCCTAATTCCAGTTGGTTTAAGCGCACCAGGGCCTGATTTGTTTCTTAACTCTTTAAATCCCTTTTCAGTCTGAGAAAGACATACTGCATGCAGGCCTGCTGTATTTGGCTGTGTGTCATACAAAGTAAAATAATTTGACATACCCTGATATCAGTCCAATGTCAGAAATGAGACTTTGTATATGGATTAGTGCAATTCTTAAATGGGTACTCCATCTTACTCATTAGCACTACTATGCTTGTGCTTGAGGCTTAACAATTTTTTTTAACAGAAAGCTTGCATTTCCAAATTGAGGTGTGGAGTTTGAAAGAAGTGGGCATTTAAGAATCAGAGAAGGTCCAATGAAAGACACTTTGGAGTTGCATTATGATAAATAGAGCCTGACCCATATTAAAGACTAACAGTCAACATATTGCGGCCTCTGCTGCTTTAATTTTGACCATGCCTTCTTAAATCTGTCTCTTGTAAGTACCCCCACTTTATGGATGCCCAATACTAACTTATCCAAAACAAACAAGTAATTATTGTAGGACTGCAACTAAGGATTAATCTGTTGTTAATTTTTCCAATTGTTTAGTTTGAAAAATGACAAAAAATAGTGAAAAATTTATTCTTCAGAGTCCAAGAAGAGGTCTTCAAATTATCATTATTTTCTGTCCAACTCCCCGAAAAATGGCTTACTATATCTTCATGTTTGAGAAGTTCTAACTCTTGACATGTTATGCTTGAAAAAAATATTTAATGAATTCATCATTTATCATAATTGTTGTGGATTCATTTTATATTGCTTTACAGACACATAGAAAGATAAGACTTGCCAGTACTATTATAGTATACTAAAACATGATGTTTACACAAGTTGAGTGACATACCTCTAAGATCCACAGCCATATTTTAATTATGTTTGCTAGTGATGAACGCATACAAGTTTATGGCTCCTTAATGTAGAAAAAAACAATGCTCTTTGTTGAAAGGTATGTATAAAGTTCAATAAAGCTATTTAAGACTCAAGCTATTTAAGTGCTCAGTGTTGGTATCAGCAATGACAAAGCAGCACTGGTACAACACAACCCAACACAAAAAGCCAGTAAAGTGGAAACACTGTCAACTTGTCTTACATCAAGCCTGGTTATGTAGGTTTAGATGGCTGTTATGTCTTAAAATTCTCATCATTATCCATCCATGCGCACTGTATGGCGCAGTGAAAGCAGCAGGTTAGGTGAGGTTTACATAAACAGTGTGACATCTGAGCTCTGTGAGCGCACCCGGGGCGACGTGAATGTCAGGCTGCTATTGTTCGCAAGCTGGCCGGATGATCAAATCTCTCTGCTTTCTCCTCCTTTTCGCAGCTTCTCTGAGATGTGGTCGCTTGTTCAATCTGTCCTGTGAAAGAGGAAGGGGGGACTAAAGGGAGGAGAGAGCATAGTAGAAAAAAATATATAGTGAGATTCAAGATGTAAGTGATTAAAATAAGTGGCGAAAAATACTAGGTGGCATGAGGGACAGTTAAATAGTATTTTGGACTGTTGGTCACAATGACAGTGTGGTGATGTTTAGCAGGTGTAATGTTGATTTGATAGTGACGAGATGAAATGTCAAGAGTCAGAGGATCGTCAAAGTGATGGCAATTCATCCTGACGGGAACATGAATGTCTGTAACAGATTTCCTGAAAATCCATCCAATAGTTTCTGAGACATTTCACTCAAAAGTGTCAACCTTATGGTGGCTCCAGAGGCATAGTCTGGGCATTACCAAAGTCAGTAGGATTCATCGTCTCGGACCCATGAATGTCTGCACAAAATGCTGTGCCATTCCATTCAACAGATTTTTCAGTCTGGACCAGTGGGGACCTGACCGATATTGCCATCCCAAGTAACATTGGAAAATGATACCCAGCCCTAATTGCTCTCTGCGGTAAACATTTTTTTGACATACAGAACTCCTGGTGCTGTATAAATTCCTCTAGGGTTTTGTTGTTATTGTGGTTTGTATTGTGAGAAGATGTGGAGCTGAAGAATGGATGAGAGAGGTAGATAAATAAGGAAGATTGGGCAGTGTGGTAGAGAGGATTGTTTTAGACTACTCTTCTGGGCATACTTGTTTTTGGAAAAACTTAATCAGCCAATTGCTCTTCTTAACATCTGATACGAATAATGTGCTGCTGTTCGTTGGTTTACATATTTATTGGTACCTGCCCTCAAAAACTCATCAGTCAGACATTAATGGAGGTAGAGGTCTTAGCAGAGAGTTGTACCTCTTCAGGTCTCCTCCTGCTAATTTGGCTCCAAGCTACCTTGTTTGCTGCACAAGATTTGGAAAACATGACGACATGTACTGTAGGAACCGGGTAGGCACGTACTTGGTGTGTTCCTGAGACCGGGTGGAGGGCCGGTGTGCGACACTACACACAGGAAAGCCAAACAGTGAAAGCGGCATTGGGAAACAATGAAGTAATGGAGAGAGAGGGCGAGAGACCATAACGAGGAGTTAAAGTGACTGAGAAATAGAATGTATAGAGGAGGAAGAAAAGGGGAGAGGTGAGGAAACAAGGCTCTGCTTTCTTTCCTCCCTGGCGCCATAATATTTGGAGGGATTTGTAATAAACCATGACATCTTAATGTAAATGTCAGTTTTGCTACACCTAACAGTGATTTTAACCTGTCCCAAGATGATGAATCTTTACTTTTGGTCTAAACACCCGCTGTCTTGTTATTCTTTCTCAGGGAAAAAAATCCAATGCTCCACATGAAGTCATATGTTTCATATGTTTCCAGCTGCAGCAATGGCAGCAGTGTGTTTGGATGAAGAAAAAGAAGTGGGTAGTTAGCATTAGCAGCAATAGCTAAAATAGCTGGACAGAGAAGTACAGTAATCCCCAGAAAAAACACAAAGACGTCAAAAACACCAGACATACTGTACTTTGTGATTGACAGGTGAGAACCACAGCGAGTGTGTGTGTGTGTGTGGTAACAAGGAATGTTAAAGTCACACTCACTCAGCTCTCAGGGTTCACACACACACACACACACACACACACACACACACACACACACACACACACACACACACACACAGCTGCAGTTCCATTGCTTTCTGTAGAGATGTGTGAAACAATAGGTCCACCGGAGCTCATGGCATCCAGGGGGGAGAGAAACAAGGATGTATGGGATGTGGGACACGGGAAGTCACACATGCCTGCATTAAAACTTGAACATAAAATACTACTTCTATTGATACCACACTGATTCAATGCATTCCAAAGTTTTTTGCACCCCCGTTTCCAGTCCCGGTTGATTTGGCAAGACCCGTGTTTACTCTGGTAACGGTGTGTGTGGTTTAATACTACAGCAAACAGTATTTCGTCAATTGAATGATTTCCATGTGATGCAGCAGCAGTAATAAATGCTGTGTTTAGCATTAGCAGTATCAATTGTATTAATAATAATACTTAGTGTGTCAGCTTCCTTTCCTCATCACTCTTCTTGATGCGTTGTTTGCCTTGAAGCAGCATTTAGTTATCTTCAAGGTGAACTAAATGCATCTGTAAAGCCTCCACAGGTGCTAAAGAAGCCTACAGTGAATGTAGCCGATGCGTATTAAAAAGGTTTATCCATTGCATATTCTACAAGTATTTCTAGTCACTTTAATGTTGGAATTGTACAAATATATTGTAGGGTCTTGTAAAACCTAAAGAGATTAAATGAAATTGTCCACACTTTCGATTTGTGCCATTGTGTCCTTGTGAGGACCATTGCACACTAACACACACACACGCTCACAGATGTTACAGCCTGGATTAAGAAGTAAAAGTGGAGCACAGATGAATTGAAAGTTTGAGTCATCATCAGATCATAAAGATGAGAAGTGAGTCAGCCTCCCACTTAGCCAGGCCACTGGCCCCTTTGAGAGGCAGTAAAGATAAAGTGCAGGGGTGGTTCAGTTAATTAAAGAGCATAAACATTACCTGCTAATGTTATTAGGTTCATTGTTACCTGCTGTGGTGGCAGTTCTGCCTCCTTTAGGTGGACTTACAGACACAGTTCAAGGTTCACACCAGTGTCCCATGGCTTCTCCCCATGTGTGAAGCACCATGATTCCCCTTTGGAACCCAGGATCAAACCTCATCATGCACACAAAATGAAATCCGATCAAGATGTTGTGCATGTGTGTGTGTTCTGAATCTGCAGTAAAAAGACAGGCTATGCAGTGATTGAATGGGGTCGGTGTTGTGTTATTGAGGGCGCTGCTGTGTGGAATTTCAGGGAGTATTGTTAACTTTCCAGTCAAGTTTAAATGTAGGACTGGAGTCATAACCTGGCATCCATCATCTTCTCTTCCCCAAGTTTTTTTCTCTTCTTTCTCTAACACCTCTCTTCTCTGTATGTTTCTCTCCCATCTCACCTCGCGCTAATTAATATGTTCTCAAGTCCCTCAAGCTTTCTCTCCTCCTTTAACCATCTCTTCTTTGTAGTCTCCTGAGAGATAGAGACTACTGTACTGCTTAGCACAACAACAACACCTGCTGTACTGTGTGTGTGTGTGTGTGTGTGTGTGTGTGTGTGTGTGTCCGTCCGTGTGTGTGTGTCCGTGTCCGTGCGCAGGTTGTCCCTGCCTCTACCCTCAGCACGAAGTGGAGTTGGTTTTAGGTCTGTCCAACTCAGAGCATGTTAAACATGGATGTGGGTGACATTCGCAATCTTATGCGTAAAACTCAAGTCTCTATTTTAGAAAAAGGCTTCCTGGGCATGCGATTTGATCAGCTAAATGATGTAAGTGTTGTTTTTCTAAATTTGTGCTGTATATTTTTAGATATGTGCAATCTGGTTGGGGCACTTTGGTTGAACCGATACATTTTCCACCCACATCTGGGTTTGGCTCTATCTTAATTTTTAGAGGTGGTAAGATCACTTAGGGGCTAAATGTGTGTCTGTTTAGGGGCTAAATGTGTTTGAATGAATGCGAGGTCTGTGAATGACTTTTAGACTTTAAACAGCCATTGGTCTGAATGTGCTCTATTGTAGGGTTGAAAGCTGTGGGAAGGACTTATGATGTGCGAACAAGTAGTTATACTAACAAATTTTGATTGAACTAATTTTTGGATTAAAGATGATGACAGGCAATAATTTGGCCTACTAAGAGCCTGGGTCTGCAGAGGTTTCTTCCTAAAAGGGGAGTTTTTCCTCGCCACTGTCGCACTAAATGCTTGCTCTTGGGGGAATTACTAGAATTGTTGGGGCTTTGTAAATTATAGAGTGTGGTCTAGACCTACTCTATCTGTAAAGTGTCTCGAGATAACTCCTTTTATGATTTTATATTATAAATGAAATTGAATTGAATTTAAAACTGAAATGATTAGACCCCTAATTGATTAGTTGTTTGACAGAAAAGTAATCGGCAATTATTTTGATAATTGATTAATCATTTCAGCCGTTTTTCAAGCAAAAAAACATGAATTCTCTTGTTACAGTTTCTCCAATGTGCGGATTTGCTGTTCTTCCTTGAGTTTATGACAATACCGTGCAGCCTTAGTTCTCTGTCTGTGTCTTCACAGAATGCCTTCAGGCACAGTATTTAGTGTGGGCCACCTGCGTTTTGGCAGCACTCAGGCCCAACACACAATCACTCTTACTTGCGGAAAATAGAAGAAAAGAGACTTGAAAATAAATGATGTTCGGGTCATGTTTACACAAGTAAAGTTTGAGTAAAATGCAACACATTATGCGGCCAATGTAGATAGCTGGGCTGATTTAAAATAGAAGCGTATCTGTCCCGTCAGACACAGGTGAGACAGACGACTATTAAAATGTGCCTGAAATGTGCTCCTTTTTTCAATTATTCCATAATCACAGTTCAGTGAGAAATTGTTCATACCTACCTATAGTCATCTGTCTCCTAGTTGCAATACTGATTAATGATTTCAACTGCTGGTTTCTTCTAGTCCACTCATTCCTTCTTCCCTAATAAGGATGGATTATGTGAGCATGATGTGTAGCTTTTGATGTTTTTCGGTCCCTCCCTCTCCCTTCTTTATTTCTCTTATTTGTCCTTGCGTAGGACAAGCAGAGTTTGATTGATGACGTGTTACACCACACAGGTTATGTTGTTACGTTCAGTCACTAACCCCACCTACTCCCTGCTTGTCCTCCTCTAGGTGGTGGCGAGTGACGGGGTGCGGGCTATGATGGAGTCAGCCCTGACAGCCAGAGACCGGGTGGGTGTGCAGGACTTTGTCCTGCTGGAGAACTTCACCAGTGAGGCCGCCTTCATAGAGAACCTGCGCAAACGCTTCAAAGAGAACCTCATCTATGTGAGTGGGTGTAGTGAGGAGGGTGGGGCTTTAATGCTGTCTGTGTTTGTATTACTGTAGAGCCTGACAAAGTCTAATTTCCAGGTTGATATTGGTATGAGATACTAAGTACATTAAATATACACATTAATACAGATTTCATTACATTTTGATATTAAAGAATTGTGACCAAGATGTATAATGAGCAGAATGTTGAACATTTGTAAAATGAACCTGTCACTGCTCTTTGTGTATTAACTATATGTATGTAGTGGGGACAGTATTTCTAAAGTTCCCCCAACATATCTTATCTTTTGCATTTTTCTACTGTAATTATTTTTACTTAGTGGCCGACATATGTGCCAGTGTTTCTGCTTTTCATGGTAAAGTGTCATATTTAACTTGTTTAACAATATAGCAGAAATGGAGACAAAAGTTGTCAATATCATTTAATCCACAGACATGTGTCTGGATTACACTGACACTGACTGTGATAATTTGCCACCTACAGTTTGTTTTCTTTGCTTAGTCCCAGTCAGAGTGAAAAATCTAACTTATTTCATTTGCATACATGGTTCAGTTTGCTGCACATCGCAAAATGTAAAGAGGACCAGAGTAAAAAAAGAGATTTGGAGACTTATCATCAAAATAGATGACAGAATGCCCTATACGCCTCTCCTCAGACCATTCTAACATTGATCTTTGGGATGGTTTCCTATAGTCGATTGGGATTGTACTGTATTTTCACTAGAATAAGCAGTGTTATGTTTAACTTGGAAGAAGGCCAAGGCCTGTGGATGATGCAGACAGCTGTTTGGTCTTACCTCAATTTGAATCTTCTTACTGCAGAATTACTCCACAAAGTACAGGGGTAAATCTTGAATAAATACACTGACACAGCTAATGTTGACCTGTCAAAAGGTGATAAAGCAGGAGCGTCAAACTCAGCTTCCCTAAGGGCCACACTAGAAAATGAGAATCGCATCAAGGGAGAGACATAGAGTTTATTGCTTTTATGTCATGGGAAAAGTCAAATATCTTTGACTGTATTATTGCATGTCTCATATAGGCTTCTCACTTACAGTTTGGTCGACAAAAACGTCGAAAAAAATGCCAAAAACATTTGAAAAAAGCTTCAAAAATGTCGAAAAAAAAAACATTGCAAAAAGTAGGTGGGCCAAAATGTATTGTGAACCTAAATGTATATAGGGGCCGGATCAAAATTAGCAAGGGGCCGGATTTGGCCCACGGGCCTCGAGTTTGACACGTGTGTGATAGTCTTTGTCATGTGACTGTATGTTGACTGTATGACTGTATGACTGTATGTTCCCTCTCCATCAGACATACATTGGTTCAGTGCTAGTGTCAGTTAACCCATACAAAGACCTGGAGATCTACACCAAGAACCACATGGAGCGATATCGTGGAGTCAACTTCTACGAGGTCTCGCCACACATGTGAGTACACGACCTCTGCACACCTTACAGTATTCAACTCACAAAGGAACACACACACACAAAGTTAGGAAAGACACAGAAATCAAATGGAGAGAAGCTGGTTTCAGCAAATACTACTTCAGACAATCATTAAAAACAGTCCGTCATGAATGGAATGATTTATTGCACTTCTTTGCCATTACAGGTGAAGCACATTTTTTTCCCCCGATCAGCCCAAACATTGACTGCATCATTCATAGTGGACGCCATTTTTACGGTTTTTGCTCCAACACTAATAGAAGGAGCCTGTTGATGCTTTTTTTAAGCTTTTTTTTTTACCCGAGGATGACATAAAATGTGTTCCACCAGCTTTCTAAATGTTGTCACAGTGTGTATGTTTAGAGTGCACATGAATCTCACATAGTCAACCAGCTACGTAAAGCTCTCATGGTTTCAGACTAGTTGGCAAGACGTCATGGCATGAGGCAGTGTATGTTTGAAAGGTTGCCACAGGAATGGTCAGGGAATTCCCTGTTTAATCTTCCCGGACCCCATAGGTCAGCTACAAAACAATCAACTGCATTATGGAGACTTGAAGTGGCATCGTCGAAAGCATTTCGGAATCTCTCACTAGCCCTTTCTCTCTGCTCTCACCACTGGTGTTTTTTCTCTCTCTTTACTTCGACACTTAGCGCATAGGGCCAAATTCTTCTCTCCCTCTGAGTGGAAAGAAATATGTGCTTTGGCAAGTAGAGGTGGAGGGTTCGAGAGAGAAAACGGGAGGGAGAGGTGGAAAGAAAAGTAAGCAAATGATGGTACCAGGCAAGAGATTTCCTCCCTTGAGAGGGAATTCCTCTGACCTTAGCCTGACACCCCCCCCCCCCCCCAGCACTCCCTAATATCACACACATACAGTACACACATAGAGTACATGATGCAGCTATGGCTAAACTGGTGATTTTATCTTCTAGCTATTAGTCTGGTGTCAGAGATGTGTCCAAACAGGCTGAAACAACATAGCAGTTCTGATAACAACAACAGAGCTGACAAATGATACTGTATCTAAAACAGGTTTGCTCCACACTGGACTTTATGGTTCATACTGGTGTCTTTCCATGCTCACACACTATGATATGCTGCCATTTGTTTACATTCAGATTCAAGTTTTCCAAGAGATTTTGTTGTTTTGTTGGCACACTGTAGATTGTGTAAATGTACATTTCTATTTTACCCATTCATTCAGTTCAGTTTAGAAATGTTAAGCATAAACTCAATATTTAATGGTTTATTTTCTTTTCTTTAATTATGTGCTAACTATTTGACTGTTATTTGCTTTTTCCACTGTAAAATATTTTGTACACCAAATGTTTGGAGCCTGAGGCCTGTTTGTTGTTCAGTTTTCTCCTACTCTTCTCAACATCCTGCTATACATCTGCCTGATCATGTCTCTCCTTCCACTCCTCCAGCTATGCAGTGGCAGACAACTCGTACCGCTCCATGAGGACAGAGAGAAAGGACCAGTGCATCCTGATCTCTGGGGAGAGTGGCGCTGGGAAGACGGAGGCGTCAAAGAAGATCCTGCAGTATTACGCCTTCACCTGTCCAGCCAGCGAGCAAGTGCAGACCATCAAAGACCGTCTGCTGCAGTCCAACCCTGTGCTGGAGGTGAGATGCCACGGCACTATATTAATCTGTGGCACCACACCGAGAGCGAAGCTGTTCAGCATATTGGATTTGTGGTTTGAAATCTGTCTAATGTTGTTATTCTCTATCGAGTGCTATCTTTTTTTTTTTTTTTTTTTTTTTTTTTTAGAGCAGTATAACCAGCAGCCACTCAATATCCTGTTTAATAAAGAGGCATTGATGTGCTTTGATTTCACTTGCCAACAGTCAGTCTAAGTGTACAGTGGCCCACAGGGGTCAAAGAAAAGGACAATCCAGTTAATAACCAGTGTTTTTATTGAGTTATATATATATATATATATATATATATATATATATATATATATATATATATATATATATATATATATATATATATATAATTTTTTTTTCCTTCTGCCAAATATTAAGTGCTTTAGCATCGTTGGCTCAGTTGGGGAAAATTGTGGAGCTTGCAGTCAGTATTTTTCAACTCTACTGTGATGGGTGTAATGCAGTTTATTTGATTATCCTGGATTTTATTGTAAGTTTTAAATGTCCCACCGTCTAAATGCTTCCACCCCGACATGAGCAACACTCAAACTGAATTTTTGTATGATTTTGACTGCTCACTCTTGTTTGACTAAATTATCATACATTTATTCCATATTCATACTGAAATGTGTTTTTCAGCCCACATTGATTGAACACATGCAAACACACCTCTTTTGATACTCACATACATTTCTTGCTCACACATATACTTGAAATATTTTTTGGAAATGAATGTGAAACTGTAAAGTATAGAGTGATTCTGTGTTTAGTTAAAAGCCAGTGTTTTTGGAGAATCAAGGCAATACAAAGGTGCGGAAGCACTTGTTTAGATGTCTTTGCCAGATGCTTTCCAGATGTGTATAAGTGTGTGAGTGTACACTATGCCCTGTATTCTGTGCTTTTGTCCCAGACAAACACCGCAGTGAATCTAATGCCTGTGGCTTTCTCTTTATTTCACTGCTACCTCCTCATCTGCCATCCCATCTTTATCACACTTCTTCTGTCTGTTCCCTGTTATCTCTCTACCTCTTAATCTTTCAATCAACACTCCTCCCCTTTCTCTCTTTTCTTCATCCCACTCTATCCTCTCCCTCTCTCCAGGCCTTTGGCAATGCCAAGACTTTGCGTAACGACAACTCAAGCCGCTTTGGCAAGTACATGGACATTCAGTTTGATTTTAAGGTGAGTAGGACAGTCTGATTTACACTGGCTACACTAACACTATATATCATGTCATCTTCATAGGAAAGCAGAATTTTGCAAGAACCAAACATATTGTTATCTCAAAATATTGAAAACCAAACTTAATTTGGTTAATTCTGGTTTTCATAGTAACAATAACAATGTAAACCTACTTTGTTTCTGTCCCTGTATTTTTGCATAGAATCTCTGCATATGATTTGTTTTTTTATTTTGTGTAATTATTCACATCATTCCTCCCTCCTGAATCCCTTTTTTGTGGGTACACAAAATGTGTTATGGACTACAAAACCCCTGTCGACCTGCATGTTATATCTACCCTACATAACGCCTCAGTACCCCAGCCTTACCCTCTCCTCCTCTTACCCTTCCTCCCCCCTCCCTTCCTGGCCTTTATCCCGTCGGCAGGGTGCCCCAGTTGGAGGCCACATCATTAACTACCTGCTGGAGAAGTCCCGTGTGGTCCACCAGAACCACGGGGAGAGGAACTTCCACATTTTCTATCAGCTGATTGAGGGAGGGGAGGAGGACCTGCTGAGAGCCCTGGGCCTGGAGAGGAACCCTCAGCAGTACCAGTACCTGGTCAAAGTAAGTATATAGTACTTGTATAGAGTTGAAAAGTTGCAGGAGCTATTTTGGAAGCTCATGGTTGCGGAAGTAAAAGTCCTATTTATTTATGTTACATGACTCACAGTTGAAGCACTCCTGCGGGTTGAATGGACATGAAACTCTCCCTGTTAAGAACTCCTTTACAAAAGATCTACTTCATTGATAAAAAGTTGAAGGTACAAGCCTGCGTCCATAAAAACTTCAAGGTAGATGTTAATTACAACGATTTAAAGGTATAATATGTATTTTTTTTCTGCATTAAAATGTCTAGAAATGACTAGAGCTATGTTATTTATATATATATATATATATATAGTTGAGTTGTGCACATTTTCACAAATGTTTCCAACAATGTTCAACCGAGAGAAATCCGTAATTTTAATCAAGGTATTAGTCCATTACATTTGGTCGCCTGTCAGTGGCGTCATATCCCCTTTGGCCTTGTCATTGGTTGTTGATCTTGGTTGTTTTTAACTATATATTATAACCAGATGAAGGATTTTAGTCATCGGATCTTAAGTTATCAGAGAAACAAGCTGAGCAAACATTAGCGGTAGCTTGGCTCGCTGCCCCTCCGAGACGTCCTCTGTTCACTGAACAGTGTCGGAGTAACACTGATTTTTAACGTGAAACTGCTTTATTCAGTACTGGTTTTAACCACGGGGTCCGTTTGGAAAACGGGAAAACTGCGGATAATTCAGCTCCCGGTAAAAACCTCTTGGACGATAAACACTAAAAATAACCGGGAGAAGCTGACTGCAATGACCACAATGGTTGTGACGACAACAACTCCCATGATCCCACACTACTTCACTATGTCACCAAACTCCGTCTTTTGCTATTGCTTTGATTGAGAGACCCCTAGAGGCAGAAAATGACATTGTGCATTTAATGTAGTTTATTTTAGATGTACAGTATATATGTAAGTATAAGTATATATAAGTTTTTTTTTTCTTTAATTGTTCATACATCTGCAACAAAACCAATTCATAGTCAAGTCTCAATGGAGTCATTGTCCAGCCACACCTTTGGCCTTGTAGAGAAACCTGTAGATGAATATAAATCATCTGTTAATACTGCAGCGAAGTTGCAGCAAATCTCTCTCTCTCTCTCTCTCTCTCTCTCTCTCTCTCTCTCTCTCTCTCTCTCTCTCTCTCTCTCTCTCTCTCTCTCTCTCTCTCTCTCTCTCTCTCTCTCTATCCTGTCATAAGCCATTGGTCTGTACCGTGTGTGTGTGTGTCCCAGTGTGAGTTCTAGTTAATAGGCTCTTAGTCAGGGACTCTCAGTGCAGCTAGAGGAGCTTTCCTCAGGGGGGTAATCTGGCACAAGCTGAACCCTCCCCTTGATGAACACACACACACACCAACAGGTACAGAGCAAAAACACCTAATGTGTGTTGTGTAAATAGGTGTTTACATCACATATAAGTAGGTGTTTACATCAAATATAAATAGGTGTTTACTCTATATGTAACATCTATTTGCTGGACATGTTCATAACTTTACTAGGAATTAATATGTATTGTGTTCAGAGTGATTTTTATATATATATATATATATATGTGTGTGTGTGTGTGTGTGTGTGTGTGTGTGTGTGTGTGTGTGTGTGTGTGTGTGTGTGTGTGTGTGTGTGTGTGTGTGTGTGTGTGTGTGTGTGTGTCAAAGGGTAACTGTCCCAAAGTGAGCTCCATCAACGATCGCAGTGATTGGAAGATGGTGAGGAAAGCCTTGACTGTGATTGGCTTCAATGAGGACGACGTGGAGGTAAGGACCAAGTTCAATCTGTGTCAGTTTTTGTTTTGTCACCTTAAGCAGTGTGTGAAGTGTAAACTTTTAGCAACTGTCTCTTTTACCCCGAAGTAGACTGCAGGTTGAAGCTATGACCTTTTCCCCTGAAATTTCGAAAGGCAGTATGAAGCTTATACACAGAATAATTTGGCATTCTCACTTCTTTTACAACTACTAAATTCTTGAAACAACAAAAGTTGAGGTTTACCCCAGACAAACTTTAACAAACATTACAACCCCCACTATATGTGTTGCTGGCTATACACCACAGGTTTTTACTATGAAAAGTAAAGTACTTCATGAGCCTGAGGGGGCTGAGACTGTTTCTGTTTTAGACTTACACTGTGGATGTTTGTATTTTAAAGTGTTAGCTTTGTGTGTGGCTGTGATTTATATTGTGCTCTGCGTGGGAGTCTTCCTACATGCTCATGAGTCTGGGCTTGCTTTCAAAGCTTTTAAGATCTCACACTGCTTATAGAGTGGAGAGCATGTGTACAGCTCTAGTATGATATTTGATGAGCACATTGCTACATTCCTATCCTGTTCAATTCTTAACCTTATTTTAATCAAAGCCACTCTTATCTGCCAAGTCGGTCATAAAGATAGCCTTGGCAGCAACTTCAGCTCTGTATAATCTTATCGTGCTGCAGCCTGTCATCTCTTTACCTTTCTTCTCTCTGTCCTTCTCTCTCCACACATATTTGTAACAATTTATCCATTTTAATTCCCATATTATTCTTTCTGCTCCTTAATTTCCCTACCCCTCCTCGTCTGTGTTTTCTCTGTGTAGGAGTTGTTGAACATAATTGCCAGTGTGCTCCACCTGGGGAATGTGCAGTACGGCGGGGAAGAAGGCAATGTCTGCATCACTTCTGACACGCAGATAAAGTACCTGGCCAGGGTAAGATGCTGCATCGAGCAGGCTCAAACACTCTTAATAGACCAGAGGGGAGATGGGGAGATTTTTAAAGGCCTGGGCCTGTATTTATCAAGCATCTATGACCTAAATACAGTAAAAAAATAAATAAATAAATAAATAAATAAATAAATATATATATATATATATATATATATATATATATATATATATATATATATATATATATATATATATATATATATATATATATATATATATATATATATATATATATATATATATAGTCACGATGGGCGATGATATCGTCCATCGGCACAACCCTAGTTTTAAGTCGGCTCACATTAAGGATCCTAAGTCATGGACAATATCTGAGGCACTTTTACAGTGAAGTTTGATTTATAACTGCAGAAATTGTTGGTTGTAGTAACTCCTAACAGGTTGGGACACCTCTGGAGCCAGCCTTTTGGCCAGTTAAACGCTTAGTAAATAAAGGCTTGTACCTGAATTTTGATTCATAGGGCACTGGATAAGCCTCAGCCACATACTTTCTTTAGAATTTACATATCTATATATCCTACAAATACTGATAAAGACTTATTCATTTAAATAGTCTGCACACTGTTTCAGAAGTGTGGCTCGTACTTTAGATAAAACACTTTTCTTAGAAACATCCCTTGTTCCTTCCCGGCTCAATTTTCCAATTATACTTCATGAGACATAATCAAGAGATACCATACACAGGATGTTACTGCTGCTGAGCCGCATGACGTCGGTCTGTTTACATGACAACATCATTTATTTGACGTTGGCGGTGCGGTGTGCTAATGTTGTTGTGCTTTTCCAGTTGTTAGGAGTGAATGGGGCAGTGCTGACAGAGGCACTCACACACAAGAAGATAATTGCCAAGGGAGAGGAGGTAGGTTTGGATACACATTCTTATTGTAGCGTGAGTGTGTGATAGGCATTTCCTGTCTGTGTAATGTCTGGTCTGGTCCAGTGTAATTATATTGTAACTTGCCTAACTGTCGCTGCTGAACTCCGTGTAACTCTGTTATTGTCTGTCTTTGCCTGTCTCTACTTGGTCTCTCTTGTAACTGTGTGTGTGTGTGTGTGTGTGTGTGTGTGTGTGTGTGTGTGTGTGTGTGTGTGTGTGTGTGTGTGTGTGTGTGTGTGTGTGTGTGTGTGTGTGTTCATCAGCTGATGAGCCCGCTGAACCTAGAGCAAGCGTCATCAGCTCGGGATGCTTTATCCAAGGCGGTGTATGGACGCACCTTCACCTGGCTGGTTAACAAGATCAACGCTTCACTGACATACACGGTACACACACACACTCACTCCAGTGACCATTGATGTAATTTTTTTGATACATTTTTACTTCATCATGCTGTTACATTTCTCAAACTAAACCCAAACACTGTAGTGCACAGCATGTTGTCTTCCCTTCATTTTATTACAGCACAGCTCCACCTTGTGGACATTTCCACAAGGTGAACATACCTCAATATTATACAGTATAATATCAACAATATCTTAATGTAGTTTAGGGTTTAATTATTACCGTACATACCAGGGTTAGACAAATATACTGGCTATACAGTAGTATTAGCAATATACATTCTTTTCTGAATACAGCTTTTGAAAATCGGTCAATGTGCAAAACCTGTAGTGAAACTTTTATTTTACTTCACTGCACATTTTATTCAATTTTAAATGCTGATTTTTAAGTTTTATAGGAGGCTTTGTGTTTTAAGTTGAGTTTTTTCTTTCATATACATATGAAGATGTCATTTGTTCTGATTCTCTTACAGGATGACTCCCACAAGAATTACTCGGTCATTGGCCTGCTGGACATCTATGGCTTTGAGGTCTTCCAGCACAACAGGTACAGTATTTATGATTTTTGTTAATGTTAAATTTAAACCATAGCTATTTAAAAGTGAAACACATTTTAGACTTAAAGGTCCCATTCTATGCTCATTTTTAGGTTCATACTTGTATTTTGGGTTCCTACTAGAACATGCTTTAATATTTAAAAAGCACATTATTTTTCACATTCTGTCTGTCTGAATGTATATGTATATATCCCTTTAAGCCCCCCTCCCGAAAAAGCCCTGCCTGCTCTGATTGGTCAGCATTTCTCGGCATTCTGCGTCTGTGCTCCCGGAGTCTCTGCACCATCAGTGCAGGCAGACAATGACTGTAATGGCACTGTAGCAGCACTTTCTACTTACATATAGTATAGTTGTGACATCACAACTGTACAGAAGTCCTGACGGCTCGTTTCTGAATAAGAGCTGTGTGCATTTCTCTGTGGATTGAGCGTTCTGATACTTTCACACTATTTATATAGCACCTCGACCTGCTTTATAATCAAACAAGAGATGGAAATCTCACTTTTTACAATAGGGGACCTTTAATTCTGTTTTTTATTTTACACACATATCCTTTGAAACCTGAAAGTAATAGAACAAAAAGCACACAAACAAACTAACCCACACCCACAAAGCTCCAGAAATTCCCAGCAAGTGGACCTTGTGCAAGGAATTGTACGTGTTATTGTAAAAGGTCAAAAAATTAACAGACCTTAACCTACACAGTGTTTTTGTAACCCATATTTGTATATATGGTATGAATTATAATAAGACCACTGTATGTGGGTAGTATTAGTCACCCACTACCAAAATAATATGAATTGGTAAGAATTGTGTGTATCGTTGTGTTTTGCAGCTTTGAGCAGTTCTGCATCAACTACTGTAACGAGAAGCTGCAGCAGCTCTTCATTGAGCTCACCCTAAAGTCAGAGCAGGAGGAGTACGAGGCTGAAGGCATCACGGTCAGACATCATTTTCTCCTCTCCCTCAGTGTCCTCCCCCCTCTCACCCCCCGCCCACCTACATTGTTTATTCCAGATCCTCATGCACCATAGCTGCATTTACACTTGGAATCTGTATATGGATTTATGTGGCAAGGTCTTCTGTTTTCCTGTGGCTCCACCTTCACCAGCTCTCTTGATTTTATTTTGACTTTCTTCCTCCAGTCCTATTAGTCTCTGTGCACTTCTTTGATGCTCTTTAGAAATGTAGTTTTCACTATCCATTACGAGCCCTTTTCTCTTCATGACAGCCAGGGTTTAGGCTTCGCAAAGAGCTCCTAATGTGATTGTGGTTGCAGTTGTGTTTCTCAATTTGAAATTGGTAATTTAATTTATCACTCTACTGTTTCACTGACGCTTTTATTTAAAATGATTTACAGTAAGTGCACATGTTTTTAGAAGATGCTGTCCCATTAGAAATGAACTCTGTTCTTTGTTTTTTTAGAGTTATGGTGTATTTTCTTTATTTACAGTTACAGTCTTAAATGAAACCTCTTAAGGAAATTACATCTCAAAAGAGGTCTGCATTGAAGGATCATATCTAATTCAAGATCCCTGTCTTGAATGTTCTCCTCACTCACTTCCTTTTGTCTTTGCCCCATTTCTATCACTGCGTTTATATCGTTTTGTTTTGCTTCTTTGGAACAAGAGCCTCTTGTGTTTAGTCTAATATAAATGCACTGGTGGTCAGAGAACAGGTTGTGGGAGAAACTTGGACTCACCTCTCAAAGAGCCCATTATCATCTGACATCAGGACCGTGGGCCACATTCTCTGTCATCTCTGTGGAAATGTTGTGGCTGTTCAGTGCAAACATAACTTAACACTGCTGCACTCAGCATGTGGAGCTGTGTGTGTGTGTGTGTGTGTGTGTGTGTGTGTGTGTGTGTGTGTGTGTGTGTGTGTGTGTGTGTGTGTGTGTGTGTGTGTGTGTGTCCACATATAAGTGGGTGTGCAGCATGTCTGTGTCAGGATTCCTGGGATTCCGCAGATGATTGACTTTATGGTCATCCACGGTCTTAGAACGGTTGTAATTGTGTCAGGTTTAGACTAATATATTGACCAAGATTTACTGTATGTCCCAAAAGGGTTTTTTTGGACCTCAAAGTTTGGATGATGAGAAAAGCAGCAGGCCGTGGCTCTTCAAAAAACAATTTAATTCTGTTCATTATGCCATGCAAGGCCAACTAATGCCCATGATAGGGTTTATTTATCACATATTGATTGTGTCTTTGCAGTGGGAGCCAGTGCAGTACTTCAATAACAAAATCATCTGTGACCTGGTGGAGGAGAAGTTCAAAGGCATCATCTCCATTCTGGTGAGGAGACTCTGTGACGGCTACAAAGGTTTCACAGCGTTTGAAACTAAGATTGTATTTCAAAATGCCAAAAATATAAACTACTTAAAAGAACACAATAAGATGTCACATAAAAGTAATGGTTCAACATCTTCCAACACTTAAACCCGTAAAATAACATATTGTCGTTTTTACACGCTGGTTTTTGATTTAAACATTTAGGGACGGGCATTGGAAATTAGCAATAGCTATAAATGCTTTTGTAAGAAAATGGCTGATTGCTGTTCTTTTTGTCCTCCTATCACAGGATGAGGAGTGTCTGAGACCCGGAGACGCCAGTGATCTCACCTTCCTAGAGAAGCTGGAGGACACTGTGGGAGGACACGCACACTTTGTCACGTTAGTTTGATTCCTATTCTTATCTTGTTTAACGACTGCAATGCCACACATATACCCAGAGAAGTAGCTGTTGACTGGCTTGTGTGGTACCAGACTGTAAACCTGTGTGTGTGTGTGTGTGTGTGTGTGTGTGTGTGTGTGTGTGTGTGTGTGTGTGTGTGTGTGTGTGTGTGTGTGTGTGTGTGTGTGTGTGTGTGTGTGTGTGTGTGTGTGTGTGTGTGTGTGTGTGTGTGTGTGTGTGTGTGTGTGTGTGTGTGTGTGTGTGTGTGTGTGTGTGTGTGTGTGTGTGTGTGTGTTTCCCTGCAGTCACAAGCTGGCTGATGCAAAGACCCGGAAGGTAATGGGCCGTGACGAATTCAGACTGCTGCATTACGCTGGAGAAGTCAACTACAACGTCAACGGTGTGTGTGTGTCTGTGTTCTGCTGTAAACATTGTCCATATTTAAATTATCCCTCTTTAATTTGTAACTATAAACAAGCAGATGAAGCATAGCAGCAACATCCAGCGTGACCTCAAGTCCTCGGATGTTTGGTGTTGTGGTGAATTTGGCATGGAGGTCAGGCATGCAAAACTACTTTCCATTACTAAAAACCAATACCACTGGTTAAATAAAACACACCTTCAATCCAAAACAACCTGTATACCTTTGTCACAATGTGAAGGGAGTTAGATAAAAACTAATGATTGCTAATAAAGACCTGGTGAGAGTTACCTGCACTCTAATACTTTTCAGCGTAGTCACGTTATACATGTTTCAGACTACATTATTGTGTGGGGTTACATTAAGACAAAAATGCCCACTGGGTAGTATCTCCCCACTGAGTGAAAGCCAGTCCTGGATGTGTCTACATCAGAGTTTAGAGTAACAATAGCAGCTCTGTCCTGTTCAATTGGATTTGGGCAAGTTGACACTCAAGTTTGCATACACACATTGGTTAGTCCTAGGCTTGGGCAGTATCTATTTTTTCATACCTTCTTACCTTCCTGGCATTTCACTGGGGTATACGGTATATAACTGTAATTGTGTAAAAACCTGAGCAAAACTCTATGGAGCAGCCTGTCACTAATGAGAATAGCTGGTCCACCTTAAAGGTCAGTCCACCTTAAGTTTGCGATCCTGGGCCAAAGCCCCTTAACCTAACCTTAACCATCACAACTAAATGCTTAACCCTTACCCTCACCCTAACCATAACCTAATTCTAACCCTAATCCTAAAACCAAGTCTTAACCCTCAAACAGACCTTTAACCTTGTGGGGTCCAGCATTTTGGCCCCACAAAGCTGTCCGGACCCCACAAGTATATTGCACTCCCGGTTTTTGGACCCCATGAATATAGTTAAACAAGAACACACACACACACACACACACACACACACACACACACACACACACACACACACACACACACACACACACTCTGCATTGCTACATTATAGCCAGTGACAAGTGACACCATGGGGCCCTCAGTGGAAATGATTAGTCAGTACATGTATCAGAAAATCTAAAAAAAATTTCTCCACTCAGGATTTTTGGACAAGAACAACGACCTGCTTTTCAGGAACTTAAAAGAGGTGAGTCTGAGTTTAACATATAAAGCAAGATAATGAATTGGCAGGATTATTTTAAGACAAAGCAGTAACTGCATTTCACTTCGACAGTGTGATACATTTGTTGAAAGTTGTACAGTGTTTAAAATGTCCTTTGTGTATGTTTGCAGGTTATGTGTATGTCAGAGAACAAGATCCTGAACCAGTGTTTTGACAGAGAGGAGCTGAGTGACAAAAAACGTCCCGAAACGGTGAGGTGTGTGTGTGTGTGTGTGTGTGTGTGTGTGTGTGTGTGTGTGTGTGTGTGTGTGTGTGTGTGTGTGTGTGTGTGTGTGTGTGTGTGTGTGTGTGTGTGTGTGTGTGTGTGTGTGTGTGTGTGTGTGTGTGTGTGTGTGTGTGTGTGTGTGTGTGTGTGTGTGTGTGTGTGTGTGCCCTCTCTGTGTCCTGAGGTTTTCTCTGCTTTCTGTTTTCCACACTCCTATTAATCATAATCTCATGTATCCCAACATACTTTCCCACAGCAAAACAAACAGTGGTGTGTTTCCCCTCTCCGGTGTTGAGTGGGCGGTCTGATAGGGATTCTCTGCAGCCTCCCACACTGAGGAATGCCCTGACTCTTGTATGCCCTTCACACACACAGACACTTGAACAGGGTACTGTCACAGGCTGGCGAGTTAGAGTCCTCCACACTGCGCCCAGTGTTCAGTCTCCACTGGACTGCCAGTCACATCAGCCTCCCCTCTGCTTGCGTAGCTCTTCTTAGGTCATCATCTCTGCCTGCGGGCTTCGATCTGCGTGCATACACTCTTCACTTCTCCAGTTTCTATCTCCGGTTACGGACCAGCTTCCTTTCCCATCCTCTTCCCTTCATCTCTTCATCCCTTCCTAACCAGCTTTTCTCCGTTCTCTGTCTTTGTGTCTGCCCCTCCAGGCAGCCACCCAGTTCAAAGCCAGTCTGGCGAAACTCATGGAGATCCTCATGTCGAAGGAGCCGTCGTACATCCGCTGCATCAAGCCCAATGACTCCAAGCAAGCAGGTATGAAGTCAAGTCTTGTTTTTTTGTTTGTTGTTGCTTCGTATAGTACAAGATAGGAATAAGTATCCTTTCAAATATTGAGATATTGGGCTGAATCAGACTTATCATAGTGAACTCCAATCACAAGTAGTAAGCGATGAGTATAAAACGCCTCAATTCAGACACCAAAACCATGTCATCTTTAGACCAATCAATCAATCAGTGTGTGCATTACATCTCAAATTATTTCAATATGTATCCTCATGATTGCAAACTTTTTGGACATTATTATCAAAGTACTCTAAATCCATTTGTAGCATTTGTCATCGGGTCATTTATCAGAACACACGTTTATTTCCCCTTTTCCATAAATGTATGGGCTGACGTTAATATTGGTCAGTAAAAGTAACTTGAGGAGGGATGAGCTGAAACAAGGAACTTTCTGCCATTTTGTGCCAACCCATGGTTCGACTAACACTCGACTAACAGCACTAATTTTGTGCTAACATGATTAGACATTATATCCAAATATTTTAGGTCTGTAATTTGTACAATTATGCATATAAAATACAATTTGTCAAGTATAACACTAAAATGGAAGTGAATAATATCTGTAATCATTTGTATTTGTAATCTTATAAGCAACTGAATATCTAATTTTTCACTTTTCATTGCGGGATAGGGCATTTGTGCTGCATTTTTGTGGTGTCATAATAATCGAAAAAATGTGTTCCCGACTGGGAAAATTAACACTGCATGAATGAGATGGGGCATGCGCTCTCCGAGATAAAATGTAATCACTGCTTAAAGTTATCACTAAATTAAAGTTATCACTAAATGTATGGCAGTGAAATGATTTACTTCAAAAACCTGAATTTACAGTATGTGATGGAATTCCCTTTTGTGATATTTGGATAATTTCAAGTTCAGATGTCTGACATTCAAAAAACTGTGATGCTTCAATTCAATTGCTTCAAAGGGGCGGCTGTGGCTCAGGTGATAGAGCGGTCACCTACCAATCGGAAGGTTGGTGGTTCGATCCCTGACCTGCAGTCCCAAGGGCAAGACACCGCACCCCAAATTGCTCCCGATGCTGCGCCATCGGCGTGTGTGTGAATGTTTATCTGATGAGCAGGTGGCATTGTGTCCAGCAGCCTCGGCCACAGTGTGTGAATGTACTGTACTATGTTAAAGTGCTTTGAGTATAAATACAGTCCATTTACAATTCAATAAGTGAAATTGTGATCACATATTTCAGGGCAAGTCATAAAGTGCATTGGTGAAATTTAACTTGAACGTCCAAGATACTTCTCCATCTTGTATTTTACGCACATTAGCAATTGTGGAAAAAAGCTAACCTGATAGCACAGAGGTCTGGTTGTTTCTATTCAGGCTTGATTGATTATCCTCTGAGTCCCGGATGTTCAAGGTTTACATCATGCATTTTGTTGTCTGAATTTGACCAATCCAATTTCCATGACCAGTTGAATCTAAGCGACTTTAATGTCACTTTTTGAATTGGATATTGGACATTAAAACCTTTTAAAAATAACACTTAGAATCAGTGTTTGCATTACGTGAAATGACGTACTCATTTGATTCAAATGATTATGGCTATTATTTGCTTCTATGTGTTAATAGTTTTCAATGGTTTGATGCCAATTTTATGTAACAGCTCTTGTAAACACACAGTTGAAGCAGCTTAGCAGCTTCACAAGCTAATATTTTCCAGAAACGTTAATCCTGTGCTCACACTAATTCCAACCAAAACAGTTTGTTTTCAGCTGCATAAGCGTCTGCAGTGTAACTCTCCGTGTGGTCGTCAGTATATTGGGCCAGCCTTTGTTTCTCTCCACAGTCAGCCTTTTGTTAGTTCCACACTGTTTCTCTGTCCTCTGTCACTCCTACTTCTGTTGTTTAGCATAGACTGGTTTTCTCTGGTTCATTTTGTCCAACAGACTTTACATTTTTCTCTCTCCCACTTTCTCCCCTCTCCTCCTGTCCCAGGTCGATTTGACGAAGTCTTGATCCGTCACCAGGTCAAGTATCTGGGGCTGATGGAGAATCTGAGGGTGAGGAGAGCCGGCTTTGCTTACAGACGGCGCTATGAGGTCTTCCTTCAGAGGTGATGATCCTCTCTCTCTCTCTCTCTCTCTCTCTCTCTCTCTATCTCTCTCTCTTTCACCAGTAAGGTATGATCACATGGAAGCACTTTATCAAGAATATAATCAAGTATACACTACCGAATTTTCAAAATTTCCATTATAGACAGAATACGAGCTGAGATCAGTTGCATTGTTTTTTTAACCAGGGCAGCAGTTTTCAGATTACATTATGTGTTTACATAATTGCAAAATGGTTCTCCAATGTTTTCTTAGTTAGCCTTTTAAAATGATATCAGATTAGTAAACAGAATGTGCCTTTGGAACATTGGATGAATGGTTGCTGATAATGGGCAATATAGATATTGCATTAAAGATGAGCCACTTCTTTCTACAACAGTCGAGAACCCTTTTGCAATTATGTAAACACATAATGTAATCTGAAAACTGCTGCCCTGATTAAAAAAACAATGCAACTGATCTCAGCTGGTATTCTGTCTGGAATGGATTGGAATGGAAATTTCTAAGTGACCCCAAACTTTTGACCGGTAGTGTATGTGCTCTTTGTGTATTCTAGTACACAACCAATATGTCTTCTCAGTTCAGTCAAATTGTCCAGAATAGACATACATAACCAAGCTATCTTATATAACAGGAAGGTTTCAGGTTCAGTCCAGGATGTGTCCCATCCAGTCAAAATTCATGGACATTCATTTCTTTGAATTAGATTGTCAGCTTTATTCCTAAACTGTAAATTGAAAAGAAATTGGCTTTCGTGATGCCTTAATACCTAATAATGCCTTACTGAACCTTAAACAGGCTGATCATCTAGCTATACTGTAGAAATGTTGGGGAGGTAATCCCAGGGTGTGCTTTCTAACCTTTTAAGATTTATTCCTGAACCAGTATTAAAGTATTTACTTGTGTTTGTGTCTGTTTGCCTTGGGTCTGTCTAGGTATAAGTCCCTGTGTCCAGATACATGGCCTAACTGGCAGGGGAAACTGGCTGATGGCGTGGCCACACTGGTCAAACACCTGGGATACAAGCCAGAGGAGTACAAACTGGGCAGGTCAGCAACATACAAATGTATAAAGATACCAAAATGTGTACCTTCATATGAGTCACATAGATGTTTCAGATCATGTATTGCAAGCCAAAGTAGTAGTGTTGAACACATTTTTTTACTTTTCAAACATGCATTTTTCCGCCGTCATCTTTTCCTGTGCTTCTTCTTGACCCTGAACTGCTTTAAAATGTATTTGATTTAATATATGTTTTACTTTCAACCTCTTAGATCCAAAATCTTCATCCGTTTTCCAAAGACGTTGTTCGCCACCGAGGAAGCACTTGAGACCAGGAAACATAGTCTTGGTGAGAGCCTCTGACACACGTTGATGATTTGTGCCCAATGTTTTCATCATTGCCACAAATTTAAACCATTTCTCTCCTTTCTCTTTTTGTCCCGCCACAGCCACCAAGCTGCAGGCAGGATGGAGAGGCTACAGCCAGAAGTCCAAATACCAAAAACTCAGAACCTCAGGTGAGGAAACCTCTACTTACTCGCATCTTCACTGGGATCATTTAGGATTTTCTCCTGCTAATGTCATTTTTAGAGTTTGTTTAACGCCTACAACCATTTCTCTGTAAGGTAAAATGTATTTGTTCGTGATTATGTATATAACGTACCTTGCAGCTATTGCCATCCAGGCGTGGTGGAGAGGGATCCTGGCCAGGAGGAGAGCCCAGCGCAGGCGACAGGCTGCTGATACTATCCGCAGGTACAGACCATACAGGAATAGACCAGCAGAAGGCGCAACGCACTCCCTGGATGATAAATATAACTTGCGCAAAAAGCAAATGTGGTTGCCGGATTAGCTCAGTTGGTAGAGCAGGCACACATATATGGAGGTTTACTCTTCGACGCAGTGGCTGCGGATTTGACTCCGGCCTGTAGCCCTTGGCTACTTGTCATTCCTCTTCTCTCTCCACTTTTATGTCTTCGTCTGCCCTGTGGAATTAAAGGCCAAAAATGCCCCAAAAAATAATTTAAAAAAAATAAAGAAGCAAATGTGATTTTAAAATGAGCATAACATGTATATAATTTGTAAACTTCAGGTTCATCAAAGGCTTCATCTACCGCCACAGAGAGCGCTGTCCAGAGAATGAGTATTTCCTGGATTATGTGCGCTACTCCTTCCTCATGAAGCTGCACAGGAACCTGCCCAAGAACGTCCTCGACAAGAGCTGGCCGACACCTCCAGCTGCTCTCACTGAAGTGAGACAATAAAACACACACACACACACACACACACAAAAACTGCCGCACACACCAGACGCCAGCCACCACATCACTTCTGTTTACTGATAGCTAGTGTTTAACTCAGGCTAATTAATTAGCTAGTAAGAAAAGAAAGTACAATGAAATGAAATAACTGATCATTATCTGGGAGCCGGTTAATGTTCTGTGCATTGTTGGACACATGCAGCCACTTTCCTGAAACCGCTTGCGAGACTGACAAGTCCACAGCGGCGTGTATGTCCGAGCCTGTCTCCACCGCCTCCACCTGCAGGTTGTCAACTGTGTGCTTTGGAATGAAAGGGAGAAAACAGGATGCTGAGTAACACGGCGGATATTGCTCATATACTTTTTTTTTTGTTTTTTTGTTTTTTTTTGCAAAGTGCTGCTTTCTCTCTCTCTCTCTCTCTCTCTCTCTCTCTCTCTCTCTCTCTCTCTCTCTCTCTCTCTCTCTCTCTCTCTCTCTCTCTCTCTCTCTCTCTCTAGCAAGCATGCAAATGGAAATTATCGCGGCTGGAAAAATTATCAAGCTCATTTTTTTTATCGTGCGATTAATTGACTATTGCGACAGGCCTACACACGCATAATCATACACATACGTCAAAGAACACATATTGCAATTATTAAGCCCTCCTTTTCTATATTTTTTTGAAAATCATTGTTTTGTACCTTTTTTTTTTAACTGGATTATGTTTGGACATTGCTTAAGTTCTGTGCACAGACCATTCCACAACATTCCATCAATACTATGAAACAAATTGTTATAGATTAATGTCAAATCTGATCAAAATGTCCCATTAGTATCAATTCATGTTAAGGGACTCTTATTGAGAGCCAGTAAAGTAAAAGTATGTGATCAGCATCATATCCATCATTTTAGATGTGGACTCTATTTTTACATGTGTTTTTTCAAATATTATAGATGTATATTCAAATACTGTCATTTTGAAATGTGAATGTTCTCCAAGAACGAGTGTTACACACAAACATGTTACATGGGGTATACTTGCTACAGTGACCTAGCCAGTATGTATTATGACTCCACATATAGAGGCACTACTGAAAACGGTTTTGTTTTTTTTAATCGTGAAAGCGTTGTCTGTGTCTTTAGGCTTCAGAGCATTTGCGTAAGCTGTGCATGCAGAACATGGTGTGGAGCTACTGCAAGAAGATCAGTCCTGAGTGGAAACACCAGGTGAATATTGTCCCATCACCAGCCAACACACACTCTCTGTAACCTCACTGTCAAGGCTCTTGTTAGCTGCTTCTTTCCTTTGCTTGACTGTTATCAAATCTCTTCGATTAGATGGAGCAGAAGATGATCGCCAGTGAGCTCTTTAAGGACAAGAAGGACAACTACCCACAGAGCGTGCCCAAACTGTTTGTCAGCACAAGACTCGGTACAACATTTTTCTTACTACAACAAATGAGTTGTGAAACTTGTACAGGCTTCATATTTCACACTGTGTAAAAGATTTCAACAGCATGTCTCCTCTTGTTCAGATGGTGAGGACATTAACCCCAAGGTGGTGCAGGCTCTGGGCAGTGAGAAGATGAAGGTGAGTCGAGCAAATTCACAAAGCAAAGGGCATTTTAAAAGCTGGCTGCAGGAGTGCAATGTTTTCCCTAAGTTTGTGGAAGACTTAGCTGCCCGTGTTTGGCAGGGGGTTTAGGGGTCGGCCCTCAAAAAATATATATAATCATAAAGATAATAATAAATTAAAAAACGCTTAAAAAGCTTTTAAGACAAAACTTGTCTCAACTGCAATCATTAGCTCTGAGGAAAGTAATTTAGTTACATCCATTTGGCTTAGGTGGTGCCCAAAATAGCTTAGGTGTTGCCCCCTAAGCCTTGTAATGTTAGGGAAAACCCTGGAGTGTAATCATCAAATGTTGTGACCGTCTTCCTTCTGTTCCCAGTATGCAGTGCCAGTCACCAAGTACGACAGAAAAGGCTACAAGGCTCGGCCCCGCCAGCTTCTGCTCACCGCCAACAGTGCCGTTATCATTGAGGAGACCAAACTCAAGCAGCGCATCGACTACGGAGCTCTGAAAGGTCAGAGGTCAACAATGTCATTTGTGAAGGGGGTTCTTTCTTTTGGATGTGGACAGTGTTGGTATTCATTAAAACTGTCCATCCGCTGCAGGTATCTCAGTCAGCTCGCTCAGCGACGGCTTGTTCGTCCTGCATGTGTCCAGTGACGACAACAAACAGAAGGTGAAACCAAAAACATATAAATAATATAAATGAGCCAGATCTCACGTATGACTGTTTGACTGTGGGTTTTCACTGTGTTTCTGATGGTTTCTTCACAGGGAGATGTTGTTCTGCAGAGCGACCATGTGATTGAGACCTTGACCAAGATTGCGATCTGTTCTGATAAAATAAACAACATCAACATCAACCAGGGCAGGTGAGAAGCAGAGCACTGTTACAGTAACACTGTACACTTTAAGCAAAGCCTTAAGCGTGATTTATGGTTCTGCTTTAAATTGACACCGTGGATACAAACAGGTATGTGGCGATACCGACCCTACGACGGACCCTCGCCGTAGCCTGGCACGCACCTCTCGAAAAATGTACCTACACATCGCGGCGACGCATGTCGCTCGACCGTGGCTTGGTAGCGTTGCATTTCCCCCTACTCATGTCCTGGTTCTCCTTCTCCATAATCAACATGAAATCAAGGAGAGGGTTAACTTTTCCTGCTACAGATTTCCCACTGTGGTCAGAAAACACAGTGGAGACACTTTGTTTCTCCCACTATGCCTCTAGAGTCGGTTCTCTCTCCGAAGCTAATCACCGTCACTCTCTCACTCGCTCTACCACACACTCCCCACGAGATCAACGCGCACACCCAACCGCAAGTATACACTTCAGGCCACTTACTTGCGTGGAGCAGCTGCAGAACCATAAATCACGCTTTATCCTGTTTTTTTCTGTGTGTGTCTGTTCTTACATAATGCTGACAGCAGTATAACACAGTAAAACATCCACAGCTGGTAGAAACCTGTCTAACTTTCCTCTGTTTCTCCTCCAGTATAACGTTTACAGTGGGTCAGGGGAAAGAGGGGATCATAGACTTCACGCCCGGATCAGAACTACTGGTGGCCAAGGCTAAGAACGGACACTTGTCTGTGGTGAGTCTTCTCAATCTTCCTCACTCTCAGTCAGATGAAGTTTTTTTCTAAATTGAAAGCTGAAATGTAAATACCTTTGATTTTCTTTGATGTTATTCAGTCCTAACTGACAGAACATCAGCGTTAAATTAAATTTGAAAATGTTTATGCTGGTCAGCATCAGTAAAGTATGGGGGAAAACATTGTTAGTTATTGATTAATAAAAATGTAACAATCACAACTCTAATCTGCTTCCTCAGGACTGTGGATGTGGTGTGGTCAGATTTGACTGACAGTTGCTCCCACAACTGTCATCTGATTTTGATTCAGATGTTACTATATATTGATTGGGGCACAGAAATATGTGACATGCCCTTTTCCAAACTCAGTCCCACCCACTTTACACCACTGAGAGCTCAGACGAGACAAAAAGATAAAGAAATCTCTCGTAAAATAACCAAAAGCTGTTAGATCTTTGGCAGAAATTATTGTACAAATATCAAACTGCACTGCTCACAATAAGAAGCTTGTTGCATTGTCTCTGGTGGCTAAATGCAATTAATCTGCATGTAGCTTCAATTTCTTTAAATTTGACTATTTTATTGACCGAAATAATTTTGAAGTTGAGTTAGGTGTCTATAGCAGCTTTAGCAAGTTTAACAGTTTTGAAGGGCTATAAAATTCTCCCACACCACACTGGGAATATTCCTCGAGCCAAAAAACATCTTAAGACCACCGATCAGACGATGCGGCTTTTTGTAATTGTTTTCAATTAGAGTGAAGTGTTTTGCTCGCTGCTTTTGCGTTGCTGAGCGCCTCGTTTCTTTTTAAAGTGCTCATATTATGCTTTTTGGCTTTTTCTCTTTCCTTTATTGTGTTATATATCTTTTTTTGTCCACCCCAAAGGGACTTACCATCTCCAACAGAAAACACTGTTCACAAACTGCTCCAAACAGCTCTATTGTAGTCCAGCCTTTACTTCTGTGAACGTGCGTCACTTTGTAACACGTTATAATGCTCGCCTAGCTGCTAGTGTGGCACGCCCTCATACTCTGCTTCTGACTGGCTAGTAGTCCTTACCTAGCTACTGCGCATGTGTGACTCCCAACAAAGATGGAACAGAAGTGAGATGTCTCACTCTGTAGCTAAAACAGAGAGCTCAACACACAGGGGGAAAAGAGGAGCTGCAGCAATGTGCAGTACAACAAAAATATAGTGTTTTTTTACTTTACGCACTTTAATGCCTTGAGTTGAAAAAGTCTTGAACTAGCTAGCTCTGTCAGGGATGGCACTTGCAAGTTAGAGCTGTCTGGCTAATGATTTTGTTCTAATGTAAGACACATCAGTGTTATGTTATTTGGAATATAAGTGGATGTAGTGTGATTACTTTCTGCCCTGAGAGTAGAAGTCACCCTGTTTAAATCTGATGTGATGTTTTTCTCCTCTGGATGTCTTCCAGACGGCTCCCAGACTGAACTCCAGATGATGGCCACTCTGACCACACACATACACCAGGACCTACATATTCCTGACCTCTCCCATCCTCCAATCACACGACCGCAGACCCCGCTCTGCCTAAGCCAATCAGATGCCAGCTGTCACTACACGGGTGGCATGTGCTTCCAATTTAAAAAAATAAAAATAAAAAATCCAGCTAAACTAATTGATATATTTATGTTCATATATTATATTTTTGGGATTAATATGGTTGCTGTTTTAATATTCTGATTTTATATATGAGGCCAAGGAATAACAAATATTTTTGGTGCATTTTTCTTGCACCATGTGTGTTTATTGTGCTTTATTTGGGAACATGACCAAGAAAACAATGAGGGAAGAGTCAGAATAAGAGACAACAACGAGAAGAAGGGGATTGTTGTTGATGAAAATCAGGGTTAGTTGTTGCCTGTTGCCTCTTTTTTGTTTCCTGTTTACTTTTTCGGCTCAACTTATTAGGCTTGATTGTCTTGCTTACACAACTTTCTCTAACTGGGGTGTATGGCTTGTTATTGAAGCATGAAGGTGTGTAGAACAAGGCTGACGTATGTAGGATAGCTGTTGTGAGGTTCAGGGATGAGGAAGAACTACTTTTCAATCAAATAGTGATGCTTTGGCACGCAGAGGCTGGTAGTGTCAGACTGTGGTTCACTAAATCAGAATTAATAGTTGGATGTACTACTGAATATATTTCACAAATCTATACATGCAGTGTTTGAATAAGAAGGTAGCTCGTCACGAGGGATTCACTACATAAAATAAACAGCACACGGTGTAAAAGTATGTGAGAAGTGGGTGAGAAAAGGCAAGAGAAAGGTGAAAAGAAAGATGAAAGAACGGTTTGCCTTGATGCCAGGTTTCTTGTGCCTTTTCCTTTGACTAATTTATTCATAGTTGAGCTGTATATTGATGGATAACAACGCCAGAATGAGTCGAGTTAAGTATAGATGGAAACCCGTCGTCCTCTGACTGAATAATGTTCAGCAGCAGCTGCTTGTGCAACTTCAAAAGCACATAACCTGCTTTGACTTGATGAAAGGCACCAGCATGTCTCTCTGTAGTTGGCTACATTTCCTCCATTCTTCCACCTCTACTCTCTGCTTTGCCTCTCCTGCAAACAGACAGCAGGAAGGTTAGGGAGGAGTCCCTAACCTTCCTGCTGTCTGTCTTAGAGAACTGGGGCTCTGTTGGGCTTTGACTGAACTGGTCTAATGGCCACGTGTTTATTTTGTGTTGATATTCAAAATATATCTCTCCATTTTTACATTTCTGTCTTTGAAACTGCATTTAGACCAAAATGTGTCACAATTTGAAGCCAAATCTGGGTTAAGCTGAAATACATGTGAAGGCTAAAAACAGTGGTTTAAGATTTAAGCCACTAATAGCTGTGTATAAGGTGTTTGACATGTTTAAACGTGACTCTTTTTTTTTTTTTTTTTTTTAAAGAAAATAGTTTGACATTTTGGGAAATACGCCGCTTCTAGTCTTTTTGCTAAAGCTAACCGGCTGCTAGCTTAGCGGTAGCTTCCCATTTAAAGCTGCTGTGGGTAGAAAGCAAAGAAATTCCAGGATTGAAGTAGAGTGAGACCTCTTCCTGCAGCTCTCCTTCTCCCCTCTCTGTCACCCAGGTAAATGCACACAGACCAGCCAATAGGAACGCTCTCTTTCTTTCTTTATGAAATGACCTGTGATTGGTCAAAAGCCTGAAAACAGAGCCAAGATGAGGTGCAGACGTCTAGTTTTCTCTCAGACCACTTGAATTACAATATACTGATAGGTTATTATGGATTTATTTGCCCAACCACGCCAAAAAACAAATTGCCTACCACAGCTTTACTGATGTCTGTATGCTAACTATGAAGCTACAGCCAGGGGAATGCTAGCTTAGCGGGAGACAGCTAGCTTGGCTTTGTTCAAATGTAAACGGTCCACCTACAAAGGCTAGCTGTTTGCACCTGTGTCCAGTCTTTATTCTAAGATAAGGTAACCATCCCCTGGTTATAGCTTCAAGTTTAACATATATATGAAAGTTGTATTGATCTTATCATCTAACTCTGCAAAAAAGCGCAAGAGTGAATTTACCAAAATGTCAAACTATCCCTGTAGTGCCAGAAAATGTAAGGTTCTTTTCAGAATTTTGCTCTTTTCAGGTTAGTAAACTTCTGAAATTGCATCTAAATTGTAGTGCAACACTAAAAATCTTCATTTAATCCTGACAAGAGTAGAATATTTATGCATCCTTAGAAAAAAATATCAGTCCAGTTCAGATTAAGAGCTTCCTATAGAACAGTTCTACAATAAATATCTCTGTCAAACTCTGGCCAAAGACGGGTCCTGAAAACTTTTGAGAAGAGCTCCAAAATGTTTCCACATTTTTTTTTTTGTTCTTTTTGTTCTCGTCAATGAACTTTTTCTCTGCATGGCTTTGGGTAGCGAGGCGGGTGCAATATGCCCAGGCAGGACTGTGCTACTAGCCAAAGACCCTCTTGATTTCTAGTGATTCTGTGTTGTAGGATTTATATGATATTATGTCTGTTCTGAATGTTGTTTTTATCAGGAGGGAGATCTGTATGTACAGTTTGTGTTCTGTGTTATAAATGAGAGATTCAAGCCAAATGAGGTTCAATGATGTGAAACATTTGGGGAGGAAAAAAAGCTTTTTGTTTGTTGACGCAAACTTGTTCATGTGCCTTGTTCGATAGCAATACAACAGATTTGTGTGGAATTATGAGAAATACCTCCTTGCCAGAGTCGTTGGCCATTTCTAAAAGTTTCCCAGCAGCACCTAAAGGTTTCCTCTCTGTGTGTGTGTATAAGCTTTATTCAAACCAAATCCTAAGTTTGTATATTGATTTAAAGATGCACTTCTCTTATCAGTCCTGACTTACCGTATGCACAAAACCAATGTACAATTATACCAACACACTAAGATAAGATACTAAAGATTTTAAAAATAAATTTGAAAAGTAAAAACAAACTAATGAATGGCTGTTTGTTTTTTTTCTTTCAAAAATTCAAACTACTAGAGGAACCCATCGATGACTACATTTAATGCAGGTTATTATATTCCTTAAAAGTGAGTTATTCCAATGTCAAACATTTATTTCTTTAATTCTTCTTTATTGCTTTTATTCTTCATTTATTTCAACATGTATTTCCTTAAACAAATCACAACGTCCTGGGCGGCGCTAAGCCCCGATAGCGGAGATAGCAAGAGGGGAGGGACATCCGGATGGCTTTATCCCAGCAATGTACATCTGTTGAGCCAGAATAGTGTCAGGTCATCCCTGCTAATGCATTTGTATTGCCATTTTCAGAAACGAGTTCTCAAGGCGCAGTTCAGCAACAATAACACATCTAATATTGCAACATGCAAATGAGGTCAGTCCTTGAGATGAATACTGTAAAGAAAGGGAATAAAAACCAGTCAAAAGGTTATTCGGTCACATACCCTGTAGACGTTAAGTAAATCACTGTTCACCAGACATTGAAAGAATGCTAGATTTCATCATCCCTACTTTTGAGTCCCTTGACTTTTGTAAGAGAAATGTTAATAGCACTCCCTTCATAAAGAGGCTTAGTGGCCTCCTGACCCACTGGGTCCCTGGGTGGTCCTGTATTTGAATCCATCAACAGTGGTGGAATGTAATTTAGTACATTTACTTTAGTAGTGCTACTAAAGTGTTTGTTTGAGGTGTTTGTACTTGAATGCTTTATTCAACTATACTTCTACTCCACTCCATCTATTTGATAGTGTGTAACTTTGAAGATTATAGCCTATAAGATGATGCATTGTTATCGATTAAACAAATATAGGAGGTAAAATTAGTTTGACTTGCTAAAATGCTTTATACGCTAAATAATAATTCACGGATATAACACTAAAGGGGCCCATTCAACATTAGTACTTTTACTTTTGAGATGCTAAGTACATTTTGCTGATACTACCGTACCTTTACTTGAAGTTGCTATAATCATTATTTTTTTTTATAATAACAATATATCAAATGATAATGTGAAAGAGCTCCTAGTGATGAACCTACAGAGATTTATCACTTGAATCTGCAGCTCCTTTCAGCTGTTACAGAGTTTAAAAGTGAGTTTCAGCTCATTTTTTAGCTGTCCAGCCCACAACTTTACTGTTTTGAGTCACTCTCACCACTCTCATAGCGTCGTGTTTGGCTGTTTTCAGTGAAAGAGCTCTAAACTTCCACTAACTGGTGAATATAGTGGCTGCTAGGGATGTAACGATTACCGGTGTAACGGTAAATCACGATAAAAATGTTGACGATAACAATTACCGTTTTCATTTAAAATATCATTATTGTCACGGTAGATTACCATGGTGTGGAAACCGCGTGTTCCCAGCTTCATCCGAGTCTCCTGAAGTTGCCGCGCAGGCGCACTGCGCAGCCTACAACATGCGTTTCTTGAAGTTGGAATCATGGCAGAAGGAGGAGATGACAGCGCTCAGGATATTTGATGTTAAAAGTTGCACTTTTAATAAGGTTTTGACTATATTTTTGTAATATAATAAACACTGTTAGAAACTATTTCAGCTTATGTAGGCCCATCAGTGCTTTCTGAACATACTTATTTTTTGGGGGGGTTTTCCCACCTTTAATGTTGACAGCACAGCTTTGTGAGAAAGAGGGAAGACATGCAGGAAATTGTCACAGGTTGGATTTGAACCCTGGACCTCTGCATCGAGGCATAAACCTCTCAGTACACATGCGCCTGCTCTACCCACTGACACAACGCTTTTAAAAATACCGTGATAATACCGAAAACCATGATAATTTTGGTCACTATAACGTGAGGTTAAATTTCCATATCATTTCATCCCTAGTGGCAGCTAAAGAGCCAAATATTTTTCTCAGCAGTTGAAACAAACCAAAAACCGAGCTAAACGAGAGCGAGTGCTGAATTTAAATACATCAGGTCACCAGAATTATGACTCTAAATAAATGATAATGTTGCTCCCTAAATGATTGATGCGGAAGCAACTATTTGCCAACAAGTTCAACATGTCAACAAAAGATGATATGTCAATGTTATGTTCACAACTTGTTAATGCTACCTCAGTTATTGCAGGTTAAAGGGGTTTAATGCAAGCCGTTTACTATATAACAGTGTATCTTCACATTGTAGTATTAGTACTCTTACTTAAGTAACGAATCTGAGTACTTCTTCCACCACTGCCCATCAGTGACAGAGTCAGGTATACAGTATGAAGCCTTGTTTGAAGCAGCCACTAGGTGTCGCCCTCGGTGTGAATTTCTCCCTCAGTGGCTTTTGGTTTTGGCTTTCCCCTGGACCATGTGAACCCTCTTCTCCTATTGGCCTATTTCTAGGAATTGCAGCTTTGGCATGAAGTTGAAAGTAAACATCAACCTCACCTCACATGTAATGGGAGGATTGTAGGGGCTGCAGCAGTGCTTATAGAAGCCCTATAGACATTTAGTACACACAGAAAAGAAGTAGCCTAGTAGGGACTCACTGCGCAATTATCAAATCAAAACCAACAGGTAGGACTTTCTCAGAATGGGACCATTTAAGCACAGAACATATTCCCAAAATCGTTCTGTTGCAGCAAAAAGGTTGTATTATTGCACAAGCCTAAATAATAATTTTGTTGCAGGGTACTAATAACCAATTTAGGTGTAGGCCTATTCAATGTTAATTAGGCTACATTGAAGCTAACATTTTCCTTCTGCCAAAGTTTTAATGATTTTATTGGCTTGTAGTTCAGTTGTTATAATAGGTATATGATCAAATCTGTATTGTCATATTAACGTCATTGTTTTTGTTTTAAAATAAAAGCTATCTTGTGTCCCATAATTACCAGCTGTTTAGGCTGTATCCACACAAACCTAAGCGAACTGTTTTCCCAACATTTTGTTAGTGTTGCGAAACAACACACATGTAATCTTGCCGCGCTGTGATTGGCTCAGGGTGCTCAGCCACTGGCCAATAAGCGGGCGGTGTTGTTTGTGCACGGCTCCTGCGCTGCTATAAAGCAGCAGCAATGAGGGATGAGAGAAGAAATAGTGATTCAAAGAAGATAAAGACACATCCTACATGTGAATTTCCACCGCTGCTCTGTGTGTGTTTGTCATCGAGGGACATTTTTATCTGCAGAGGCAGATTTGACTGAGCGGCTCTATTGTCCCTGAAAGCCACAGACTCCGGTAGGTCCGCACCATGGATGCTCCACACCAGAGCTCTGACATACTGCACTGGAGGAGAGGCTGACTCATATTTGCCGTGGTTCATCACCATCTCACCATGACACAGTCTATCCCAGGCGTCATTCTGCAGCAAAGTGTTCTCCTTCACTTTGAGCATTTTCCTCTCTGTGTTGTCCTTTGTTTAATGGCTGCAGAGAGGAAACTGAAGCGGCAACAGCCTGCTGCACTGTTATCAACTTTATCGGTGTTATTTATCGACCGAGTCAGTTTCTCTTACTCTGATAATTGTGTCAGTTGTGCACATGTACTGCAAGACGTGCACAGTTTATTAGATCAGATTAAGATGAATTGTTACAGTTGTTTCTTTCAGTTATCATCAGGGCCGATCACTTCTTCCGTTTCCCCTTATTTTGCCCGGGCACGGTGACGACAGTCGAGCGTATTCAGCGCTGCATGGAAGTTATGATTTCATTTCTAAAAGAAAAACGTCTTGATCTCATACAGCAGTTATAAGGCAGCAGAATAACAGCTGAGGCTCTCGTATCTGGAAGATTTTTTTTGTTGCCAGTTGGCTTCTACTTTACTGTCTTTGTTTCAGCAGCACGATGGTATTTCCCCATACTGTTGTTGATGCTGAACAGCTGAGCGCCTCTCGGTAGACTAGCGTCTAGTCACTAAGAAACAATCCGTATAATTCCGGAAAAGTGCAGATGTTGTCTTCAAAATAAAAGCATAAAAACACATTCAGAAATTGCAGAACATTCGGTTGCTTAAAGTATTCAGGACTTTAGTTGGGCGCCAGTGCATTCAAATACCCTAATGGCTAACGTAGCCTACTGCATCACTTACGCTCAGATACATTCATTTTTCATTTTAATCAAAATTTCATTTTTATTAATAGGCTATAGACGAAGCTTATGGCCTAATATTATTGTAGTTGGAATTACAGGTTTCTGTATGCATATATTTATGTGTATTATTTTTTTTCTTGATTATAATGATAAAAACAAAAAAGTCGATGTAAGCTTACATTTTGCTATTGCCTTTTTTCAACACTTACAACACCTTGTAAAGTAGCAACATTTATACGACTTTTATTTTGTGACTAGCAACCGGAACACCGATGTTTTGTTCTGGCTAACTTGACTCTGTGCAGGGAGGGGACTGGGGATGCAGATTGGGGCTGGTAGGCGGGGGGGGGGGGGGGGGGGGGGGGGGGGGGGGTGTTGTGCGGATGATTTCAGTCCAGTTCAGACCAGTTTCAGTGCTACTCTTCATTCATTGCCATACTTTATCTTATTGTTCTCGGTGCATATGATCTGCAATTCAACTGATATAAAAACACACCAAATCTAGTACATCCTAGTCTGCGCTGTGTGTCATGTCATCTTTATTTTTCATGGTCATCATTGCTGGGGGCGATGAGTCACCAAGTTTGTCTTCAGACAAAAACAGTAGCCTATGTCATACAGAATAAGAGGACAGTGTTAAGTAATCATTTTTTTTTTTGCAACAGTTATTAGCCTTATAGGCTATAATACAACACATTGGAATACAATGAAAAACGAATGCAATTATTTTCTATTAGGGTCATGTTTGAGCCCTGTAACCCCCCTAACCCATTATTTCCTCACTTGTTCTCAATAAGTTATTTAATTTGTTAATCATTTTTGCAGTAAAGTAAATAATACGATATTCGGAAATTATTGAAACCATACTATGTTTTTATTTAACCAAATATGTATCAGTTCATCCTAATTACTGACGCAGTTCCTCACTGTGTAAGTAGTAACAGTGTGTCGGAGCAGATATGCATTTAGCGCGAGCTCTGACAGCTAAATAACACAATCTCGCGCCGCACTGGTTCGAACCGGCTGGAGCTCGCGCTGCATTCGCGTGCAGTGGAGTTTTCTGCACTTGTTTCTACCAAATTAACTTTATTACACTCGACCATTGACTGTACAATTATGTTTTATAGTCTATGTAATCGACAGACATCCACGTTAACAGTGAAACGTTTTCGTTTATGTTTCCGTACAAACTAAGGAAAATAAAGCAGATAGTTATCCTATCGAGATATTTTAACAACCAAATGGCTACAGGTAAGCTATTTTTTTAATCTGATTTGTTGATATCGAAATTTAGAAAGCTAGAGTTCATGCATTTGGAAATGTGGTTCTAACATCAAACTCAGAATCTCTACATATGTATATGATATGTAATGCAAAAGCCCAGCAGAAACTCATTTTCTGACAATAAAGACCCATCAATAGTCTTCTCCCACAAAGGATGAATGCAACATCATCAACCTCACGTGTAGCTGCTGCACGAGCTATGTCACTAGCAGCCAATAGCAAAAGAGTGGATAAACCGTCAAGCCAATCACATATGTCAGGGGGTGGGATTTTTTAAATATTTATAAGAGGAGATTATGCAGCTCAAAGGGCCCAGCTGTTTTCTGGTACTGGGTGTCTTCATCTAGATCAGTGGTTCCCAACCTGGGGTCCGGGGACCCCTCAGGGGGGCGTCAAAGATCACAGGGGGTGCGCAAGTCTTTATCTGGTTTAAGCTTGAGGTAAAAAAAAAAAAAAAAAAAAATATATATATATATATATATATATATATATATATATATATATATATATATATATATATATATATATACATTTGCACATGTTAAACAAATTATGATAATACACTACAATATATAATGTATACAAAAGTCTGTATAAAAACTATATATTTTTGTTCTCGCTTAAAATTGTAGGCAGGCTACTTAGTAGGCCAAACCTCCGGGACCTCTTAACCTGTGGCCCTCGCTGTCATCAGGTCAGCTGCTAGCTGCTGCTAGCTGTTAGCTGCTAGCTGCTATCATCCTCGTTTTTCCTGCCGCCACGACATCACTATTTTATGAATGAAACATAAAACGTGAAAGTGCTGATAACTTCTCTGTATCAAAAAATAAAGTAAGGCTCTATCTCGAGAGTTACCTCAACTTTGGTTTCGGAGGGGGGGCTCAGCTTTTCTTAGACATAAGTAGGGGGGGGCGCCAAGGAAAAAAGGTTGGGAACCACTGCTCTAGATCACCACAATCATCATCATCATCATCATCATCAAGCAAGAACAAAGAAATGTATATGTTCCAGGCCCAGAGAGTCATCCAGAACACTTTATTGTGAAACTGAGCACCTACTCAGAATCAGCAGAATTAGCCAAGTATATGTGCACAGGTACAAGGAATTTGTCTCTGGTTTTAAGTTGCTCTCAACATACTCGCACACAGTTCCAAGAAAAATATTCAGGAAGAAAAATAGAAATAGACATACAGCTTAAAACAAGGACAACAACGCTGAACAAAGACTATTATGTAGCCTACATGTAATTAGGTATATGTATGAATATAAAAAAGAAACAATGAACAACATACAATGTCTATTAACAATTCAAGTGTTTCTGTCAATAGTGGTGCAGAGTGCTGGAAACAACAGACCATTTGTTTAAAACGTTATAATTATCGGTAATAGCCCAAGTTCCCAGTGAGGAACAACATAAGTAATGCAGCATCAGCCTCACACATTATCTGGCATCACTTTTTTGTTTTTTTTGTTTGTCTTGTTGAAAATCTAACCCCAGAAGAACCCCAGAATCATCTTCTCATCACTATCCCTCCTGTCTTATTCTTCCAGGCTCCAGCAGCCTCCCTCCAGTGAGGCCAGTGAAGTGCTACCTCCAAACCAGCCGAGATGGCTCCCTCCCTGGCCACAGCGTTCTCTCGCCGCTGGTGGATGGCGGTGACAGCGGTCATTGAAAACCTGCTTTTCTCTGCTGTGCTGCTGGGCTGGGGATCCCTGCTCATCATGCTCAAGTCTGAGGGCTTCTACTCCTACCTGTGCAAAGGACCTGGTGAGTCAGCTTTATATGGTTATCATGTTTAACAGAAGGAGCGGGAGGTTACGGGTGGATTTCAGGAGTTTTAGATGAGGGAGGCTGCAGAACTCTAGAATTGTTTTATCCCATTAGTTATGGGAAGTACATTTACAAGTAGTGTGCTTAAGTTCAATTTTGAGGTACTTGTACTTTACTTGAGTATTTAAATTGTATGCAACTTTATGAATCTACTCCATTACATTTATTTGCTATAGTTACTGATCTCAAAATTGCCACTTTCATTACTACTACTGCTGCTGCTACAAACATGGACACATATGTCATGCAAAGAAGCTACATATAGCGCATCTCAAGAGCTAACAGGCCGGTTTGCTTCCCGCAATTTACAAAAGCATCCCCATTCTGGTCTTTTTGGATTTAAATCAGAGTTTGAATGGGATGTTAATGGGACAACCTTGCATGACGACGCCCTGAATATCTTTTCTGTATAACCATAAGCTTTCAACACTGTTTGCATCAGAGTGAAACCCCACTCTGGGGTACTTTTCACTGAGTGGGTGTGGTTGAGTTATGGAGATTTAAGGACATGCAAACACACATACAATAGGCTTTTTCCGGAAGTGCTTAGGTTTCACCTTAAAAACGGCCTCTCCATATTGTCCAGTTCTCATTTATATTTTGCAAGTGTTATTTCCTCAAAGCGGCCTTGGAGAGAAGCAGCTACCTGCATATTAGCAAACACACAATATTCTTATCGATCCAACGGTTGGGATTTCCTCATGGAAAACAAGTTGATATGCCAGCAGCAGGCCGGCTCCAAACAACCCTCAAAAGCAGCTATGAAGTGCTCTGGCACAACAAACCGTCAGACAGACGGTTATTTTATTCTGCCCATAGTTCTCCATGATCAAAGGTGATGCAGGGAGCGGCTGCACTCAGCCAGTCATTATTAGTTGTTTTTTTATGATACAAAATTGCTTATGCTTGAAAGATCAAATCAGATTAGGACTTTGTTTCCTTTTAGCCGGTAAGTGGTAGCCACTCATCAGTCAGATTAAACATAACAACATACGTAACAACAGTTCATAATCATATTCATCAACAGTGGGGTTTTGAGTCTCCATTGCCAGGCAGCTGAACGATGTGTGAATGAGACCATTCATCCCTTCATTCCCAACAGTGATTATCACACAGGCAGTTTTCTGACTTTGTCTCTTCGATCCTCTGATTGTGTCTCTGTCTGTGTGTTTCTCTCTTTGTATCTTACAAACGAGCAGTGTTAAAAGCCTTGCAGGGTTAATTTGTGCCTATGAAGCCTTTAATGGCTTTATCGCACTCACGTCACATTCACTCACATTGTCTGAGAGCACTGTCATTGTCACTGTGGTTTTCCACACTAGGTCTGTATAAACTGTGTTAACTGCTCTTAGATAACTCTCATTTCTATAAGCGGATACAGCATGTGTCATCTACCGCGAACAAAAGCTGATTATGCATTGGCATTTTATTATAGCCTGTTTATCTGATTGGATTAGGTTTAGGTGTCTCGTGCCATTGACTCAGCTCCTTTCACAGTGACCTGACCCATGTCCCATCACTACAGCTCTCCACTCTCTCGCCCCAGCTCTCTGACCTGCTAAGTGGTGATAAATCAGCAGTTTTTGGTGTTTACTTGTGGGACCGAGAAGTTTGAAATCAGGTCAAGAAGGTGCAACATACGCTGTTTTTGTTTATGTCTTTACTCACATCATCACACATCATCAGTCATTGTGTTTCTCCATCCTCAGTGCAAAGTATGTGCAAACATACAAGCATTGCTCTACTTCTAGTGTGCAATGGAGCTTTCTGCATTCATCATTAGGCTGAAATGCCATTGTGAAATGTTTTTTTTTTTCTTTATGGTGAACTTGGCCAAAAGTTGAGCCATGCTAATATTGTTGTGAAGCCTTTTCAGCCTGAATTTAATCTGATTTAAAATCAGATTAAATGAAAGTTCACTTTAAAAAAAAAAAAAAAAGATATTTTGATAAAATACCCACATGCCCATGTGAACAATTAAACAATAAGTTTTTGGTTGCTGTAATAAACCTCTCTATACTGGCCGACAGTACCACCCTAAAGCGATTCTAATGTACTGTAGGTGTTGGGGGACAAATCCACAGTTTGGTTCTTTGTAAAAATGCATTGTAAAGTTCAGTTAAAGCTAATATGAGGCTTCAACAGTCATAGTTTCAAAATGAATAGGGATCTTACAGTTTTCACTGTAAAATGCCCTCTTTGTGTTTCCCAGGACACAGTTTTCTTGCTGTGTTGTGGTGGAGGGATAGTAACACAAAAGGGAATTTTTAACATTTCGTACATTCTAAATGTGTTGTTGCCTCATATTATCTTCAGCTAAATTGAAACATTCTTTTGCACAAAACAAGGACTGTAGATGTTGTCTCTGATCTCATACATTTGATTTGCATGAGAGATTGCCTCTCGGCCTCTATTGACAAGAGGAACAAATACAGCAACTGTTTCAATGTAGATGCGGCATGTGGGTGTTGTTTCTAGGACAGACTTGAAAAACATGTGAACCTATCCTTTAATCATTAAACGGTCATTTGAAAGTGCAGCTTTTTCGAGAGTTTTGGCAGCTTACAATTTTCTGTCTATATTACCCTGGCATTGTTACCGTATTTACTATTCGCTGTTCGCTGAAGACTAAATAATGTGTCAGTTAAAACAATATGGTACATGATGCAGGTCAGGCACAATGCATGCTGGTATTTTGTGATGGTTAGTGAGCCTAATTTGTCTCCTACTTTTAATGCATTGTTGGATGTGGGTCCTCTACATGGTGTCTTACAGCACCACCACAGGGAAGACAATTTGTGAATGATTAATCTGTTGTCTGTAATTCAGCATGGCATTAAACAGATTGTTGACAAATTAAAAGAAAAACTGACATAAAGGTTCCTAACAGGGTGTTTTTCCACTACAAGCCTCTAGGAGAGCTTAAAATCTTCTTGGCATTACACTCTAGCATTGTTGGCCTAATGATGGACAGTTTGATGACATCACATGAGGCAGTTTATCAGACTTCACACAGCTCTCTCTTGAGCCACAAAAGGTTTATACAACTTTTTTTCACAAATGCAATAGCACTCCTCAACACAGATATTAATGTGTAAAATTGGTGGATTTCCTCTTTAACAGCTGTTAACAGAGTCGGAGGCCGAGCTGGCTAAACAACATTTGTTCTGCACTTTGTAAAGGCATGAAACATGGTCCTAGAATGTGTTTCATCAAGTGGCATGTCGCCTACTGCAGCAGCATGTCTGATGATTTAGACAGGAGAGCCACAGCAGTGAAGGACCAGGCAGACACAAAGATACCTTACAATCATGTGAAAAAATTAGGACACCCATGCTAAAGTTGACTAAAAAGAGGAATAAATTGGAAATTGATCTTAATGCCTTAATTAAAAAATGAGGGAAAATCCAATCTTTAAGGACACCAATTTTCTTTGTGAATGAATAATGTATCATAAATAAATAAATGTTTTTCCTTAAAATACAGGGGCCATAATTATACATACCCCTTATGTTAAATTCCCATAGAGGAAGGCAGATCTTTATTTTTAAAGGCCAGTTATTTCATGGATCCAGGATACTATGCATCCTGATAAAGTTCCCTTGGTCTTTGGAATTAAAATAGCCCCACATCATCACATACCCTTCACCATACCTAGAGATTGGCATGGTTTTATTTCAGTTAGCCTAATAGCTGGTTTGATTTGCATTGAGAGATGATCTTATGCCAATCTCTGCCTCTATGGGAATTTAACATAGGGGTGTACATACTTATGCCCCCTGTATTTTAAGGAAGAACATTTATTTATTCACAAAGAAAATTGGTATCCTTAAAGACTGGATTTTTCCTCATTTTTTTTAAATTAAGGCATTAAGATCAATTTCCAAAAGATGATTTTTTTTTATTCCTCTTTTTAGTCAACTTTAGCATGGGTGTCCTAATTTTTTCACATGACTGTATATATCAAGTCAAAATATGAATTGTTAATCTTGTGTGCAAATGTTATCCTGCACACACCTGTTTGAATTAGCTGTATGTTTAAACAGCATGTATATATCTGAAAAATCAAACAGTTTACAGTTTCTATTCCTACACTGTGGCTTTGTTCACACATTCTGTGTCAGTAAAACTCTGCTCTCCCACAGTTAGGTTGTGGTTGCTCTGCTGGTGTGAATTGTGTGTGTGTGTGTGTGTGTGTGTGTGTGTGTGTGTGTGTGTGTGTGTGTGTGTGTGTGTGTGTACGTGTTTGTTTGTCACGCAGCAGAAATGAAACATGTAAATTCCTGCGTCGAAGTCTCTCATCTCTCACCTCCTTTTATCTCGCTTTGTGTCTCATGACGGGGTCTGTCAGCACGGTTCTTTCACTCCGATTGTTGGTTGTTTCTGCGAGATAAAATGTGTGTGTGTTTGGCCCTCTTTGCTCTGTCCCTAGAAAAGTTTGTTTCTGTTTAAACAGAATGTACTTCATTCCCAAAAAGAAAAAGTGAAGGATTTGAATAGTTTGTTTGCCTTCTCATCTTCTTAAATGATCTGTGTGTATCCACTTGTGTGTTTCATGTTGCCATGGGGCTGTTAAATATTTATTATTGAACCTTATAACCAACCAACCAACCGTCACTTGACCCCATCACCTTTACATAATAAGGACTGTGTCTTTATACTGTATGAGTAGTTGACTGCCTCTGACTGCTAATTGTTTGATGACATGGATACTATTAAATGGATGAGGTTTGTGTACTGTAGGATCTGTCAGCGTTATTCCTCCTCCTTACATCCTCTGTTATTACTTTAATATCAGTGCATTGTTTTAATATGCTATGACAATCAGGTTGAGTTGTGTATCTTGGTGCTATCTACAGGTGAATAAAGAGACAACTTTAAAGCCAAGGAAACAAAGCTGTAAGTGGATCCTAGTAATTATTAAACTAACTGACTCAGAGGAGTCAGTTTGACAGTATCTGTATGTATAAGGGAAGCTTATAAGATAGACGGGAGTGGCATAAAAAAGCAAACAGGAATTTGGCGAAACACACAAATGAAAAAGCTCTAAGGGCGTTGACATGAACGAGAACAAGATAGCAGGTACAAAGTGTTACTCCTCAGAAATAACCTTTCACAGAAGATCAAGTCAGCCTTTATACCCTTGAGTGTATTTGCCTCTGTGTGTGTGTGTGTGTGTGTGTGTGTGTGTGTGTTTGTGTGTGTGTGTGTGCGCGTGCGTGTCAGGGCTCTTCCCGTATTGACTCGGTTTTGCTGTGGCCATTTGATTAGTCAGCAGCCAAGGCTGCTGGGGGACAGATGCTGCTATCTTCTGTTAGTTAAACAGTCAGCACTTAATGTTCCAATACACCTAAAATACCAGCCTGAGAGGGTAGAGCAAACAATTTCCATATTGACAGATAATCACAGAGTGCTTTTGAAGCCCATATTTTTCAGGTTTTAAAGCTGCTAACTTCAATGATTTTCACTTCTAACTTTTCCTTAACTTTTCATCTAGCACCATTATCAGGTGTACCTGTAAAATCTAAAGTCAGTCCCATCAGCCTCAGCTGAACTCTGTCTTTAGTGCTAATTAGCAGATATTAACATGTTAACACACACAACTAAGATGGTGAATGTGGTACACATTTTATACCTGCTAAGCATCAGCATGTTAGCATTTCATGATGCAGCTGTCAGCATTTAGCTCATAGCTATAGGTAGGCGATTTGTTAATTTTTAACAGGGGAGATGGGGTTTCATTTTGTTCACCCGCGACTAGCAAACCCGCCCCATGAACGACTCTTTTGGATCTGCATTTTCAGCTATATAGTTTAGAGAATATTATAGATCCTGACAGAAGGGCAGGGCTCAGAGAAAAAGTGACAATTACAAATCTGTCTGCCACTTCAGCACCACGGACAGCTCCATGGATTAATCAATACACAGTTATGTTACTGATATTTCAGAGTCATGGCCGGGGCCCTAGATTCTAACTTGCACAAACCTCAGTCAAATAAAGAATCAATGAGTCAGACTAACATGTTTAGGAGCTGCTAGCATTACTGTAGTCTTGTTTGACCTTGCATTTGATCATTGTTTTTGTGGGAAAATGTCCCATTAGGTTGGAGAATAAAATCAAAACTTTTAGGGACACTAAAATTCTCGACTGAAAACTAAGTCAATTACCACAACTACTAGTGTAACTACTAATACTACTGATCATTATGAATTCAATATTAACTTGTTGCATGAAAATCCATTCAGGTGAATGTTTTTCCCATAGACCGCTTTGTGTACTTGAATACAATGCACCCCAGTAGAGATGAATGACTTTTAATGAAAGCCTACAGATCAAAATAGCTCTTCGTCCTCATGTTCTATCCAACTAGTCCTTTTTGTAGCTGCTAGTTTTGAAATGCTTTAGAGCTCAAGTATCCCCATAGCTCTCAGTGAATGTATGTACCAGCATTAAAACAACAAAAAGTTGTGCACCAGGATGCATTTAATATGAGATTATAGCTTCATGTTGTTCCTCCAAATTCTCCCCCTTAGCCCAGAGACCAGCTTCAAGACTTGCTCTATCCCTTGCTCCTTTTACCTAAAGCATGCTCAACAGGGCAGAATTTAACATCACACACCCCATTAAGAACATAGTGGGAAAGCAGATTTTCAGCTCTGTTGTTTTTTAGATGCAGACCTTGGCCTACATCTCCCTCCTTCCTCTAGATATTACATATGTGGTTACTGCTGAGTGAGTCTCTAATGTTCTCCTGGCAGTTTGACCAAAAACAAGTCAAGGTGAATGAGGACTTGTTTTCCTCTTTCGGCCCTCCTCTCTGTCCCCTGTCTGTTTGTGTGTTGGTACCAGCACAGTTTCACCAGAGGCAACAGTCTAACAGAGCAGATTTACAAAAATAGACTCCATGTGAGCTCAGTGGACTGTTTTTACCAGTGATTCAGCACAAGGCCGACTGGGTCGGTGTCTGTCTGTGTGAAACTGTTACAGAGAGTTCCCCTCCACCATGCAGGGGTTCAGTTGTGACTATTTGTGGCGTCTGTTTACCCTGCATTGTGTTGTTTTCCCTCCAGTTATTTTGTTTATTCATTAAGTAATTACGAATAGCCCATTTCAGAGTGCTCTATTATATAGATATATATCATATGTATCTAGTATATATTATATTACTGGATTATTATTAATAATGCACAAATGTGTAAGCAGCATTCTAAAATTGCAGTCTGTGAAGCTTATGTGTGTAACGGAATATGTATAACTATAGCTGTCAAGTAAATGTAATGTAATAAAAATCACAACATTCCCATGTATGTAGTGGAATAGAAGGACTAAGTTACATAAAATGCAATCTCATCATTAAAATACAAGCACTTTAGAACTGTACACTTGTACTGTATGTAAGTAAATGTACATAGTTACCGTCCACCTCTGGGTATATAGCATTACAGACTGGACATGTTGTGTGCATATAATGTTTTATGGTTCATTTTCATTTGGAAGTGTTTCCTCATCTGACAGTTCTAATCTGAAGTCTTTACATCTCTACTCTCTCATTCATCCAGATAACAGCTCCGGCATCAACCACTCCAACATCAACACCACTGCGCCATCTGATTCTGAGGAGTACCTGGAGATGAATGGTTGGCCCATCTGCAAGGACCAGGATGAGATGCTAAACCTGGCCTTCACTGTGGGCTCCTTCCTGCTGTCTGCCATCACCCTGCCCATGGGCATCGTCATGGACAAATATGGTCCACGGAAGCTACGACTTCTGGGCAGGTAAGGCTTGAGAAGAAAATCTAAATCCATTTTCCACCTGACATGATATAATATCTAGGAATGCACCGAATCCAGATTTTTGGGGATCGGCCGAATACCAAATCCACTGGTTAAGATTCTGCCGAAACCGAATACCGAATCCTACTCCCATCCTCATCCACAGTAAACACATTAATGAAGTAAACAACGTCCACAGCCTCTAAAATTGTTAAATGTAACAACTTAATGTTGAATTCACACGCTCTTTTCACATCGTAGGAAAGCACGTTGCTATCGCCAGATGAGTGACAATTCTGTTTGGCAAATTTTCGCTAACCAGTGTATGATGAAGGCATGTTGGGTGGGTGAAATTAGAAAGCTAACGTTAGCTAACAAGCAGAAGCCGGCCATTCGGTCGCTGCGCTCCCACTGTAGGGACACTCATTTGCAGAGAGAACAGCTGGAAGCCAGAGAGAGGCACTGTCTGGTTAACACAAGTTTTTAGCTGTGACTGTCCTTTCTTTGCCGTACCTGGGGTTGCTGCGTTTTGGCTGCTGTCTGTGGATTCCTTCATGTGAGGCTCGTATTTCGGATGTTTCATGCGCAGGTGTTTTGGCAGCGGCGATGTTGTGTGTTGTTTGGGATCCTTGCCGCCGCGGGACAGGTCGGCATTGTGGGTTGGCCGTGTGGCTCGGCTTGGGTCGCCTCGCCTTCTTTTGGCAGGGGGTTTTGCCGGGCAGCGCTTTTTCTGCTTGCTAGTTCCATTTTCACTTTCTCACAGCCTACTGCATTGAACGGTCCACCTACATTACGTCGACCAGCGTAGCGTGCGTAGTGCAAGCGTACGGTTCGGTTCGGTGGAAGAAAATTCTAAGGTTCGGCAGAAACCAAACCCCGTCAAAAAGCCCAATATTCGGCCGAATCCGAACCCGAATCCTGGATTCGGTGCATCCCTAATAATATCTGACAGTAATGGTCTTTTTGGTTTATTTATTGCCTTATTCATACCTAGTGCTTTGTGTTCCCAGTGCCTGCTTTGCATTCTCTTGCCTCCTCATCGCCTACGGTGCCAGTGATCCCAACAGTACGTATCTTTACTCATGTCATCTCACATACATCACTTTAACGGCATCATATGTCCGTACTGCCTTACAGACTACTCTCAATCATATTGCTTTTGTAGCCAACCCACATTGTACAGCATATTTACACACAGATACATACAGTGTATTGATGTATTGGTGACACTTTAATCAATCAGACAGGAGGTGTGGGTGCTACTACTATACTATATACTATCTGCCTACGTCACTAATCTGCTCTTTCTACTGCAGATCTGTCCATCCTGATCTTCTTTGCTTTGGCGATGAATGGGTTTGGAGGCATGTGCATGACCTTCACTTCACTGACAGTAAGTATGCAAGCTATACTAAGACTACAATACTTATATGATATAATTAAAGCAATATTGTCTTTCACTGGTCAAACTTATAAACCGAGAATTTTGTAATAGGCAGGGATGTATAGGCAGGGATATATAACAGCAACATAAAATAAACTAATTTAATGGAGTGCTGTGATCAGTAGATTTACCCAAGGAGGCAAAGTAAATCTTTTTGCCGTTGACCAACGTAAAACCCTCTTGACGGTGCTGACATTTGAGGGAATGGAGAGTCAGGGAGTCAAAAATGGAGGACACTATCATATTACTTTTATACAACCCTGCTCTGCCGGAGTACAAACTGCTCCACAAAACATATAAATACTCAACTCAACTACAAAATATGTAATGTTCTAATAAAAATATCAATATGAACAAAACCAGAATAGCATAATTTGGGAAGGGGGGAAATTAAATGAGGAGGAGCAGAGGGGAAGGAAGAGATGTAGAGATTTCGGAAAAAAATAGTGATGAGGAAGAAGAGGAGAGAGAAGACAGAGAGGCAAGAAAGTGGATTAGAGCACCGTGAAGAGACACTGATGAAGAGTGGACAAAACAAGAGGGTTAGTTGATGGAGACAGAGAGATGGGCAGAAAGACAGTTGCATCAGAGAGAGGGAAAAGATGGACAAAAGAGGAGCAGACAGATGGCTGAGAAGTTGACAAGGGACTACTGGGAGAAAGGGATGAGCAGTGATGTGTAGACAAGAGAAGACGGAGTGATGGAGTGGGTAAGAAAAGCCAGTGGTCAGGATGATCTCCTCAGTCAGAGAAAGTTCTGCATCACAGGAGAGGCCATGTGAGAGCGAGTCTGCATTAGTGATTTATTATTCACTATTATTCACCTGCTCTGCTGCCAAAAAAGACATCTCCTCATTACTATTTCATTCACACAAGGACACATGTGTGTATGTGTGTTGATTACAGTGCAAGTCTACAGATGTGTCATTGTTCTAACAGCACAGTAGAGTGTGTATTGAAAATAACAAAACACATGGAGAGCAGAGGACAGGCTGGCACAGAGGAGACAAACAGGAAGCAGCAACAGGGTGTGTGTGTGTGTTGTTGTGTCTCCCCACCTATGCTGCGTTGTTTCCTATTCAGGCTGCCTACTGGGACCCTGACTGAGACACACACACACACACACACGTTGCTCAGCTGGTTTCATCCCACTGTGCCCCCCCCACCCAACCTCCCATGTTTAGTCTCAGTTTTGTTTTTTTCTTCTCCAGTTTCAGCTCCTTAGCAAAGCTAGACCTGCTCACAACTGTCAAAACGGTCTTTTGTGCATGCAAGAGATCTGTATGTTACTGTGTCAGCACTGTGTTTTTGTGTGTGTGTGTGTGTGTTTTTGTGTGTGTGTGTGTGTGTGTGTGTGTGTGTGTGTGTGTGTGTGTGTGTGTGTGTGTATTGCTTTAGCTGTTGAGCGCCTCTAACATACAGTAGCATAGCGCTCCCTGCAAGCCTCGACAAATGTTTTGTTTATACTACTGCCTCGGTATGTGTGTGTGTGTGTGTGTGTGTGTGTGTGTGTGTGTGTGTGTGTGAGTGAGAGAGAGAGCTCAAGATAGAGTAAGTAGTAAGCGATGTTGTGTGGATGCATTGCTTCTGCTCTTCCCTCGCCCTGCCCTTTCCTGAATCTCTGTGTCAGGGGTTGTTAAAGAGGTAAACAACTATTTTAAGAAGCCTGTAACCTTTATTTCTCAGGGGGGTAAAAAGCTTTGACGCAACATCTTGGGCATCATGTGTCATTAAAACTCCTCAGGTTAGGGTGACCCAGCCAGCCAAAATGCCCAGTGTGTGTGTGTGTGTGTGTGTGTGTGTGTGTGTGTGTGTGTGTGTGTGTGTGTGTGTGTGTGTGTGTGTGTGTGTGTGTGTGTGTGTGTGTGTGTGTGTGTGCGCGCGTGCATTTTTGTCATTCATTCACTAGAACCACCACCATGCTCTCTGCTCCTTTCTTGCTACCTCTAATGAACTCAACGTGTACCATTTGGCTCCTTCCCCTCTTTCTCTGTTATTTTTATTTTTTATCTATCTTTGATTTACTTCCTCCTTTTTCCCTGTGGATGCACACTCAGCACTCAGTGTCCCGGCACTGGAAAACAAGGAGTGAAGCTGAGGAGGAGGAGAGGGTGGGGGGATTTATTCCCCCCATGAATGCTCTTTATTCCATTCCTTTCCATTCTGTGTCTGTAAACAGCTTCATGTTACAGAGAATCTCTCCTCTTTCTTGCTAAATGTTCCCAACACACTGCCTCTTCGTACATGTACATATTTCCACACCCATAGGCAGACATGAAGCTCCTCCTCTTGTTCCTCGTCTTATTCGTGGCACATGTTGGAGCCCCCCGTGCTTCCTGGGTTTGGTTTCCCAGTCTGAAGCTCTGCTTGCTGCCATAATCTACATTCTATCTGTAATATTTATTCTGTTCCCAATCCCTTTTTTTTGTCACCTCTTAAAGGCTCACTAAACATCTGACTGATTCCCTGCATGAAAACAACAAATTGTCCATAGATGTGGTTTTTAGTTGAGGAGTCTAAATGTCCTGCACATTTTCTTCCCAAATGACTGAAATGTCTGGGTGGGGCTGAAGGAGAAACAAGGAGTGATTTCTTGTTAGGTGGAAAATTTAAAACACGCACACTCAGTGTTTTATTCCACATCACTCTGTGGACTGTTTTTACCATGCTGGAGATGGCAGGGTGAGATAGAGGAAGAACAGTATATATGCTCTGTTTACTGTTTACTTGACCACATGAAATGAAGGGAAGGGAGATGTGAGGGGAAATAAAATGAATGAATGCCAAAGGTCAAACTTGTAATTTCAGATCTGAGCTTGCCAGACAAAGCGGCAGTCGCTGATGTCAGGCCCATGTGGCTTTGAGTAGTGGTGGGAAGTGATTACTGGATCTAGATTTTGAGGATTTTTGTTTAGTTAGAATGACTGTAAATCCCTACCAGACACAGAGTGGTCTTAACACTCGTTCAGAGACCTCTCAACCCTCCCAAAATCTTTAGGAGGGAGCAAAAGATGACGTCAGGTTGATGAAGGTATGCAGTTTGGTTTTCATCAGCTGGTGTTTGCTAATATTAGGGCCCACTTGGCTGCTCTTTATAATGGATAGAGTACTATCCTGTGCTTCAGGACAGGACCGGTCAGAGCTAGTTCTTAGTTGTCCGGCAGAAGGCAGCTGAAGTTTCCACTTGCTGCAGCAAACCCTCTTCCTTGTTTCATTTCTGTTTTTTCCTCTCAAACAGCTCTGTCCAGTTTCCTCTTTCTCCCCCTTATCATGGCCTTCTCCATTTCCATTTCCAACACACAGCAGCACACACTCCTATCAAGAGTGACTTACAAAATACATGCAAAAGTGCAGGATGGCCAAAAAGTTTGCAGTCACAACATTGTTGAATGAGCAGTCGCAGGGGGATTTTCTTTTTACATAGCAAGTATCTAAACTGGTTCAAGGGAAGTCAGGTTCAAGTTCATGATGAGAGGGTTAGGATCCTTATATGATTCCAGACTAATCTTACACTCCGTGGAAACATTTACATATTATTACAATTGGATCAAGTGCCTAATGAAGAGATATGGGTTAAAATGAGACAGACCAAGACTGTAGAAAAGATATCAATCTTGCCTGAAGCTCTGTGCAGCATTCATTTGACAAGGTGAAATCACAGCTGAACAGGTTTCAACTTGATGGTTTTAACCTCCTTCACTGCATTGCTGTTCTCTGTACAGCCTGTTCAAAATTGGGCTGTACAGAGAACATTGTGGCAGTTTCCCAAGAGCTGTTGGAGTGTAAATGTCTCTAGATTAGCCAAAAAGGAAACTTATGTTTAATTCATCTACAAAACCCATTTTCTTGTTTTGCTCACTTAACAGTTCAGTTCAAGTTTGAGTCATAACAAACTGTGCTTGTATTAAATACTGCGTTACCTGACTACTGTTCAAACAAAACCCTGACATGCATAGATCCACTTATTGATGAACGCCCACATCCCCCTAAAATAAAGCATTGTCTAAGCGAACCCTGATCTCTTATCTCCAGGTGACTGCTCTGATGCTGAAAATAGACCTTTAGTGGCTGTCCAAACACTGAGCCCATCTGTGTGTGTACCCTGCCACTCTCTGCATGGATAAACTGTGACCGCAGAGCTAACAAAAGAGCTATTCAGAGAAGAAGCAATAACAAAATAGATGGTGGGTGTTATTATTTTAAAGAGGTACATGTATCTGCTCTCAGTCGTTCCCCTGGAGATAAACGTACTGACTCTTGTCATGTAAACGAGATTAGGGGACAAGTTAAGTAGATAGGAGATCAGTAAAGCCTGGGTTTAATAAGGTAGAAAAGGGTGAGTGGATGAGGTGAAATTTCCAGAACAAACACTGGGATGCCTCTGATTAAAGCTTTAGTGCGTAACTTTTTTTTGTATTAATGAACATCCGTTACATTCAAGCCATTGCCAAATGAGTTTATACAAAGCTAATTAAGACTATCAGTTCCACACAACTCTCTCTGTATTTCTCAGTGGGTTCAGAAACTGGTGTCGTCTGGCGACTTTTTGCGCACAAAAAATTTGAGTGAAGATAATTACCTCTTCTGAAGAGTCCATCATGTTTTTTTTAATCCTCCGTGTCCTCCTTGGCTACTAGCAACTGCATGGAGGAGAGGTGGGTGGCTGGGGGGGTGCACATAATACTGTACCTTGGCGGCTAAGAAACACACAGGCAATACATTCCTTTGATGATAAGAAAATAACGGTGTGGCTCTAGGAAGGGCAATGTTGGTCAGTCACTTGGCTTGATTGCCATGACATTTGTTATACACACTCATGTTAGGATGAATTTTAATCACTATGGTGGTCCCTTAACTTTTCATCTAGTGCCATCATCAGGTCAAAATTTCAACTTGTCTCATAATTTGGTTTATGAACAAATACCTGAAAAACTAATGACATTCCCATCAGCCTCAGCTGTACTTTGTGTTAGTGCTAAATATATATTAGCATGCTAACATGCTAAGCTAAGATGGTTTTAACATCATCATATAGTAACATCAGCATGTTAGCATTGTCATTGTGAGCATGATAGCAAGCAAGGCTGTGCAATACAACCTCAAAGAGCATGGCTGTAGACACTTCTTCTTGTTTAATCAACTGACAACAATGCATTTGTAGAATGAGCATGATTCCTACCCAGAACATGACGGAAAATGTATTTTTATTATATAAAGCTGGCACAAAAGATCACCTATAGGGTAAATGTGTGTGTCTGTCTGTTATCTTGGGATTGTTACAGTTATTTTGTCAGTTGCTTGTTGTGTGTATGTTAGCGCCTGAAGCCACAGCAGATTGTTTGTCTTTGAGTGTTTAACAGTCAGAAACCCACCTGTCTGCTTGACTGATGTGTTATTGACTCCAGCTACAAAAACACTGTTATCTGCTCCTCGTCAAGCCTGACAGCTGCTCCTCCCATCAACACACTCGCTCTAATGTTATCCTCACGCTACTGAACCCAATAATCCCCACTTCTTCTTTCATGATTAGTAGACTTAAACTAAACTGGTTTGTGACATGTTTTTAGGAAACAGTGATTTTACCCAACTGTGACTCAGACCCAGTAACCCAGAGAAACTCCTGCTGTGACGTAATCACTTTATGAAGCCAACGCTCAGCATCACAAGACCTAGACGTGGTTTTACTCTGGTTTGGGCATGCTGCTGAACACACAGATGGTTTGAGGTTTTCGCTCAGGAACTGCACCGTTTGCTGACATGATTTTGATTTCTCCCTCTGACCTGTGTGCTTACAGAAATGATCCCCAGTGGCAACAGTGTTGCTTTCAAATGAACCTGTCCCCAGCGTGAATAAACAAGCCTGGGTGTATTAGTGGGAGAAACAAGGAGGTGAATGACAGAGAAGATAGGGACTGACTTATCCACATTATTATTCCTTTGTATCTGATATCTAGAATCTTAATGGGGAAATTGTTTATTTGAACTAGTGATTTAGGAACTGTATGAAGATTATTTGGGTGGTGAGTTGTTCTGAACCTTATGTTTCACTTTATAAAAAAGCAAAGCCAAGGTTATTAATGATTTTGTTGAACCCTCCTTTTGACTTTGTAAAAACTGCAAGTTGAATTCAAGTGTCACTTGAGTCTGCGTCGGTTGGTGCTGAAGACTTCATGTTTGAAAATGAAAGACATCTGTAGGTGTGGAGTGAGAAAGAAGTGAGCTTACTGGAGCCTGCTCTTCACCTCTGCTTAAGGCTAGAAGCTCAAGGTTGCATTAGCTGCGCGGCGGCCTCTAGCTCCCACAGTAAGAGCGTGCGCCCCATATTGGCTGATTTCTTTGCAGCGGCCTGGGTTCGAATCCGACCTGCGGCCCTTTGCTGCGTGTCATCCCCTCTCTTTCTCTCCCCCTTTCCTGTTTATCCACTGTCACTATCAAATAAAGGGAAAACCCCCAAAAAATTAGCTTTAAAAAAGGTTACATTAGCTGCTACTAGCATAACATACCTGAATTGCACTCAAGTTGCATTGTGGGTAATAGTTGGTAGCTGCCAGAAGGAAGAATAATGTGTGAAATCATAAAGACCATATCTTTTCAATAGTTTTCTTTTTGATGTAAATATTAATGTAACTATTAACTACTTTACAGATGAAGGCTGATAATAATTTTCATACAGTCCCTTAATCAATAGCATACCAAATTATTTTCAAAATGTTCGCTATTAATATAACTCTTGCAAAAGACTGGACATTAAAAATGACCCATCGTCACAGGCTAGAGGATGAGGAACTGATAGAGCGACAGTGGGGAAATCTGAACTTGTTGACTCTGCATAGCTGTCAAGGCCTTGATGCGTCCTGACCACATCAAGAGTGCTGAGCTAGACACAAGCTGAGCTGGTCATTTGTGTGTCCTCTCCTCCACACTGACTGGGCAACAGCTCACCTATCGTACCCCTGGTGTAGTCAGACTCCTCCTGTGTCATAACTGGATTCTTCCAGTTGAGCGCTGCTACAGGGAAACATGAGTGGGGGGATTCAGGGCACTTGATTTTTTGGATGTCATGGCATGGACGTAGCCTTTTTTGTAGCTCACCTTTGGTCCAATTAATCCAGGGAGTGAGGACTGTGTGAGGTGAGAGGGTTCAAGCAGCTGCCTAACAAGCTGCACCCCTGTGGTTAGCACAGCGGCCGTACAGACGGCTGGACGGACAGAGGAGGACAATGGTAGAGGGTGGGGAATGCTATTTACGATCAAACGATAAAAATGTGTCACCCAAATTTTATACTCCCTGCCCCCACTCTTTCACCAGTGACCCAGTTCATTCACTGGTGTTGACTTGGAGTTTGATTTCCTCTCCTCCATGTTAAACTATATATTCTCCAGATAGCATGATTTAAACATGACTGATAGAGACAGTAAATGTCATATCTAGCCACATGTTGCTCTCATGCTCTCTGTTGTCAATTTTTTGCTTTGTTTCTTACTTCTTGAAGAAGGCTGTTTACTCAAGTTGAGGGTTGCGCGTCATGCAAGACTCTCCGGTATTTCTGTCTCTGCTCCACTTCAAAAGCTAGGACAAAAACAGCCTGCTGCAGACAGTACAGGGTGTACTATACTTTGTGGTGACAAGCCTATCAATAGTCAATACTGTGTTGAGCACTGGGCTGACGTGTTTGTCTGGATGTGTGCAATATGCAAAAAATTTAAACACTTCGTGATCTTGTGGGTTTTGGTTTATTATATGTAAATAAAAAATGTCAACAAAGATAAATGAGCAAGCTAACAGCAGAACAAGTTGCATAAATAGAGAAACAATTCTCAAAGTCTGCAAACAGACTCAGTAATGTCTGTTACAGGAATATCTAACTAACTTACATTAGCCACCATAATCTAACTGGTCATACCAGACCAAATAAGGCTGTAACAGCAAAACCCCTGAGTGTACCCAATTGAGCAAAGGTGCAGTTATTGCTTATGAATTCAACTTTTAATTTGTGGGATAATTAAAGTGCAATGTCCTCACATACTCTCACTTTAAGTCACTAGGATATGTCATGTTTTTTAAATAAACCTCCAAGTTCCATTACTTAAGCACTGAAGTGATACACAGAAAGCTTTTTCCTCTACTTCCACAATGAAATTCGAGACCATTCTGTGCTTCTGCAGGTTATGTTAGCGATTGATTGTTCTCCATTAAGCCCCAGGCTAGTAGTGTTTTACAGGGATGTAAATAATATTCAGATATAGCGGTCAGATATAACGAGTATCAAGATCGAGATTTTCCTATGTGTTTTGAATGAATCTTCACACATCACTTGTTAAGTGTTTATATGAACTTGCTGTGTATTATTTTTTTATTTTAGTACCCTAATCTGTTCTTTCTGCTCTCTCCAAAGCTACCCAACATGTTTGGAGACCTGAGGTCAACCTTCATTTCTCTGATGATTGGATCCTACGCCTCCTCTGCTGTCACTTTTCCCGGCATCAAGGTTTGTGACATTTGATTTCTGCTGTCACTGACATCACTCGATTCTTGATTTACCCAAAAATATTCATAAATTTGTCCTTATCCATCATGTAAGGATTCCTCCTGAAAGGCGATGCTCTAACATGAGAAAGAATGACACTGCTACCACAGAATGAGATGTTGATTCTTCGTTATGATGTGTCTGTTTGGGTGCCTTCTGCCTGCCTGTAGGTGATCTATGATCTGGGTGCAACCTTCATCATCATCCTGCTGGTGTGGGCCGCCTGCGCTTGCCTCGTCTTCTTCAACTGCTTCGTCAACTGGCCTCTGGAGCCCTTCCCCGGCCCAGAGGACATGGACTACACGTAAGACGAATAGAAGCTCTTACACACACTCGCTTTATTCTATGCTTTTGAATCTTTTTTTAAAATGTTTTTGTCACTTTATTCAACTTTTTTAATTCATGGTCAATAAACCTAATTTATGTGACATTATACCTATTTTTTTAGTTTGAAAAAAGCAGAAATTATGCATTATTTTGACTAATAGTTAAGATCAAAGGATGTTGAGTGGATCACAGACTGGTTTATGTCAAAGTTTAGTCAGGATACTGTTTTGAATCCATCTAAAAAAATTTTTTCAAATGCTATAAAATTGAATAAAACAGCCACAATTCAAAATTCAATGAAAGTAGTCGCTGATTTTACCTGCAAGATGGAACGTACACCCACACATCCATGTTATTTTTGGGCAATTTGGTTGAAAGAAACCCATATTTCTGGTATAAAAAAACTATGAAAACCGGTCAGATTTCACACGAGGACAACACAAGGGTTAAATGGCCACTGTAATGCTACCAGCTGTCCTCAAGTCATACCTGCTGTAAAGGGATTCTACCCAGACAGACTGCATTCTCCACAGAGATCACTACATTACACACATGCACAAGATGTAGAGACATACATGCACACACACTCACCCACTGTAAATCCCAGTGTAATGCAGCAGAGGCCAAGTAAGCCCTAAATACAGGAAAGACCCTAAAACCAGGTGATCTGCTGGCTTTGCTCTCAATCACCTGGATCCTTTGTTTCCTCCTGTCTTTTCCCTTTTCCTCCCTTTCTCTCTCTTTCTCTACTGATGTTTTTGTCCTTGTTTCTTGCTTTCCTCATCCTCTTTTCACTTGACAGTTTGACAGTTGCTCTGCATTTTGTGCTAACAATTACTGTTCACCTTCTGTTCTCTTTCCACCAATCCTTCAGGGTGAAGATCAAGTTCAGCTGGCTGGGCTTTGACCACAAGATCACAGGGAAGCAGTTTTATCGGCAGGTGACCACAGTGGGGCGCCGTCTCAGTGTCGGCAACTCCATGAAGCAGCAGCACCAGCCGGCCAAAGACCTGGCCTCGCAGGAGGCCAACAAGATGTGCCTGTCCACTGTTGACCTGGACGTGAAGTGCAAAGCCAAGGAAGAGAGTAAGTCTGAGCTTAGACGTTCTGTAATGTTAGGAATCTATAGTAGTATATACATGTAATGAATTATTCTTATTATTAATTATTATTATTATTATTATTATAAGGTGGACGTGAAAAAAGTGGAAACCAAATGGGGAAACAAGTCAACATTAGTGCTCCTTGTGCTCAAATGATCCAGTCTTAAGCAAAGGCAGTCCCACTATTTGTTGTGTCCACTTTGCCAACTTATGAATATTCATCTGAACATCTCCGGAGCCAGTTTGCAATGTGAATGAACCAGGCAGGAGAGCTGCTCTGTGTGCCAGATGTCTGAAAGCTCCATAATGGACAAAGGCTTTCCAGGCTTTTCCAGACAGCAGTCCTGAGGAGGGATAGTGATACCAGCACTTTATAATGTTCTCCATTGAAAACTAAGTTATTATAGCTATTATTTTTTTTAAGATTACCAGTGTCACAATGAGAACTTAGCAATATGGTTAACAGAATGTAATATTTTTTTTTCAATAACTGACTCATATACATTAAAATAATACAATTGATGTTGATATATATATAGAAAAAAAACCTTCCAGAAACTAATTTTGTTAGTATTTAATTACGCGTTGCTAAGAATGACTCAATTCAACAGCAGAGTTTTGATGACATGATAGAATACAATATACTTCATATTAGCAGCATCGCCTCTCAGCTCTGAAAAACAAAACCTCAGGGCCTGACCTATATCTGTACAAAACAATAAGACACAAACACCCCTTACATTGAATGCCCCTTTACCTCTGCCCTACATCCACGCTAAGCTAACCTCTGTTACCCCTACACCTCCAGTCCTCCTTTGGCCCCTTCTGGCTCTTCTTTGATAGCAAATGGACCGTTAAATTGGTTCGGACCCCATTCTTAGAAAAGCCGCTCAGCAGTGTGTGGCGCGCTGGCAGAGATCCCTAGAGAAGCATTGTTTTGGTTTGAAGGCCAAGCATCCTCCGCATATGGTTGGTTTCATAACAGCTGGACATGTTCTGACTGTCAGGAGCTTTAAGGAGGCCCATATTAGACACTCATACACAAACATGTTTGCCCACTCATTCCTCTCTAATTTAATGGCATCTGAGATGGTTGCAGAATATTTACTTATTAGGCATGGTTTCTTTTCCTCCAGTCTCCTGAGAGCTGAAAGGCTTGATTTGAATTTAAACACATCAACATCTGAATATATTTAGTTTCTATCATCAGTAACAAACACAAATCATGTAGCTGTACTGAAACACTCAGCAGGGCCACAGTGTACTAGTTTAGTATGTAAACCACATTTTGAGCCAGCACAGAAGTCTTTTTTTCTAACTAATTGCTTAGATTTCAAAATAAAAGACATACTGTAGAGTTTTTGTCTCTGGAATCTTAGCCAACCTTAGGTACTTTTTATTAGTCTTGGACCTAATGGTTTTTGGACTGTTTTCATGGCATTATGGCTACTAGTGTCTTGATAAATGCTGAAGTATCAAACTACGCCACACTGAACTACTGACTTTTCCTGCCACCACCATGAAGCTAATATTTGTAATTTCTGCTGCAGCTCAGTCCTTCATGAAGAGTATCCTCAGTCCCATCTTCATGCTGAGCCTCATCACCATGTGTGTGACCCAGCTGCGGCTCATCTTCTACATGGGAGCCATGAACACCATCCTGGAGTCCCTGACAGAGGGAGACCTCAGCACAGGTGTGTGTTGTTTCTAGCACATAGTAGATTAAACTGTATGTGAACACACATGGTGTTATGTGAATATCTTTAACATCTGACCACAGGATGTTCTTAGATCTCTGACACCTAACAATCTCTTAAGCTGCTTTCCGCTCAGCTAAACCGCCTTGTTGCTTGTTGTTAACTTTCCGTCTTTCCTTTTCCGTTTGTCTCTCTTGCTCTTTGTCTTTTCCCGTCATGCTGGCTTCTTGCTGCTGTTGCAGTGGAGAAGATGCAAGTTGGTAAGAAACCTCAGGCTTCACTTACAAAGATCTAAGACCTACCCTCTTCAGCTGTTCTCCTCAGCCATCTGACCACTTTGTGTTTGCTTGTTTCTATGTGCATCACCCTCTAAACGTCTTCATCCATTTCATTTTCAAGTTCAAAACTTCAAAATATAGCATGAAAACATAACAATAACTCTGTCTGTATCTCTGTCTCTCAGTGAGTGTTTACACGTCCATCTTTGGCGTGCTCCAGCTTTTGTGTCTGGTCACCTCTCCTGTGATTGGCCAAGTCATGGACTGGAAGCTCAAGGACTGCGAGGAAGATAATGACAAGAGTGCCAAGAGGTGAGGATGCACACATAAACACACACAGAAGAAAAGAAAAGAAGAAGAAAAAGCATAAGCTTAAAAAGGTAATTAAAAAAAGCTTGACATTCTTTTTTACTCTGTTCTGTTCTATTAGGGAGCCTGGTCAGCCCCGTCGCAATGACAAACAGATACAGAAGATTGTCAACGCCACCAGAGCCTTTATCTTCACTAACCTACTGCTGGTTTGCTTTGGAGTCACCTGCATCGTCCCTAACCTGCCACTTCAGGTACACAAACACACAGAATAAGATAACTATCTTATTTCTTTGAAGCTCTTCGGCGATGCACATTTCACAGCATGTGCTGCTAGTCTAATGCTGCAGAGACAGACAAAGACTGAGAGATGTACACAATGTTCGAACAGGAGAGAGTCACATGGCAATGCAGCTTCTGATATCACTAAGTACTTTAGTGACACCTAGTGGACAACTGAGTCTTTACGTGTTACTCACTCATCCTGAATCTCATTTATCAAAGATGAAAGCCATTTCTCAGTGAGGACAGGCCAGCTGTGAACTGGTACTTAATGAAAAATTGATCTTTTTTTTTCTTCATTTCCCTCCTCCTCCTTAGATTCTGTCCTTTATCCTGCACACTGTTGTCAGAGGCTTCATCCACTCTGCAGTCGGAGGCCTCTATGCTGCTGTGTAAGTGTCAACGTGTTGTAACGTAATGGCATAACAGCACACACAATGATACTGTATGATACCGATATAGAATTGTAGATTTACTACATACATGACGTAACAAAAGTATGCATAGACACAAACATTACACCCATATAATTTTGTTCATCTCATTCCAAAACCATGGCCATTCAGTTGCTGCTATAACTATATATTTTAATGTAGGATTACCTATGTGTGTTTGTGTGTGTGTGTGTGTGTGTGTGTGTGTGTGTGTGTGTGTGTGTGTGTGTGTGTGTGTGTGTGTGTGTGTGTGTGTGTGTGTGTGTGTGTGTAGTTTTAATTTGATTGGCTTCAGTTTGAATAGAACCCCCAGAGTTGATATTTAAAACTAAAATTCAGGTTAGCAATGAGCCTGTTTAAATGTAGCCTCTGATACATGTTGTTTGTCCCTTGCAGGTACCCATCCTCTCAGTTTGGCAGCCTGACAGGCATGCAGTCTCTGATCAGCGCTCTGTTCGCCCTGCTCCAACAGCCTCTCTTCATGGCCATGGTGGGACCCCTGGAGGGAGACCCTCTATGGGTGAGTGATACAAATATATTGACATTAACATAAATGAGTAAAGAAGCGAGTCCTGTGGTTAATATTTAGACCTTTAAACATTTGAACTGTGATTTTCTAGTCACACAGGCCCATATCATTATGTTGGTCTGACTCTAATGTTGTCTTCAGGTAAACGTGGGACTGTTGGTGGTTAGCATGCTGGGATTTTGCCTCCCTCTCTACCTGCTGTGCCACAGCCACCACCTGCAGCGCCTCAGAGACGAGCGCAATGACGATCCCAAGATCTACGCCAAGATTAACGATGACAGCAAGCCCGAGGCTTTTGTCTAGACCGTGAGGAAGAACAGAGTCAAAGATGATGTTTTAAAAAATGAAGAGAACGAGCTATGCTAAAAAAAGAGACGGACAGGGAGAAGAAGAGAGGGGAGAGTGGCGGAGGTCATTTGCCTGTGTGACACCTCTCTCAGTTTGTCAGACAGCTCACAAATTAAACACACTTTCACTCACACCATTTCACTGCCAATCTTATTTTGTCAATATGACTACACACCACTGTGACACACAGTCTCACCCTCTTTGATACTGTACACTGTTAGAAACCTCACACACACACACACACACACACACACACACACACACACACACACACACACACACACACACACACACACACACATACATACATACACACACACACACACACACACACACACACACACACACACACATACACACACATACACACACAGTTCAAGCTCTATGGAGAGCTCCCACTCACTCGACTGCATCTCTGAACTGAGGAGAAAATAGACTGATGGCAGACTTTTTATATCTCCCCAAATGACTCCTCTACACATCTTTTCTTCACTCTTGTCATTTTTATTTCTCACTGTTACATCTGTCAGTGACGGTCGATTGGTTCAGCCTCTCCAGTCCAACTTTAAAAAAAAAAAACAATAGAAGAAGAAGGTGCCAGTCAATGGAAAACCACAGCGAGGACATTTCTAAGGTGTCAAATGTAAGCATTGTGTTTTTAAAGCCACCTAACAGTAACTGACTGTGGCGTTGTGAACATGTACAGCAGTAACCATGACTACCTTTGCCTTTTGATTGGTTCAGGTTTGTCTGAGGTGCCGTTCACCCGATAAACTGTCATCTCTCTCAGACAGCACAAGCCAGTGTTTAATGGGGCTGCTTGGTGTCTGTCTTAGTTTTGCAGACTTAAATGTTTTTTGGGAGACAAATAAACACCAAACACACACACACACACACACACACGTGACACCCTTGGTCCTGGCATCTCTGCTTCCTCTTGTGCTCCAGGGCATTACGGAATAACAATCCACAGACAGCAGTATTGGTAGCAGTTCAGATTGAAACACACAGTATCATGACTTAGTTAGTTACGAAAACGCTGCAGCATCTCTGTGTGTGTGTTACATAATGCAGTGTGAGAAAAAATGGTTTCTGGGGTCAGATAAACTACACTGCATGATGCCAGAGACAGGGCTGGTCCTATATTACTGTTACACTCAGTTACTAATGCAGGAAGACTGGCTCAACCTGCCATGTTTGTTTTTTTTTTTGCTCATGAATTCCTTTTTTGTGTGTTCGAAATATGTAACCGGTTTTTTTTTTCCCTCAAATGTATTTACTTGCAATATGATCGGCGATGCGTTGTTACTGTAAACCTTTGCTCCCTATTCATGATCTGACGACGTGCAGGAGAAGTGTGTTTTTTAAAGGCTGGAGTGACGTAGAGATGGAGCGACGTAGAGATGGAGCTCTGCGTTACTCCACTTCGCTACACACATGAATTTGGAGTCTCGATTCATTGTAGCAATAAGTGCTTCTGTGAGGTGCTGGGCAACATGTACACACACAATTACACCCATACAGGCAAACGTGTACATTTTATTAACTGTATTTCTAAATCAAAATGGTGCTAGTTGAAACACAAATTATTATTTTTGCATTTTGCTTTAAGGGGCAATTGAGGTCATTGTTACCACAAAGGCAACAAATTGACATCAACTTACTGACAAGTGCTGTTTCTTTATTCAGCGGCACAGAGGATTCCAAAGAATCAATCAAGTTACCGTTTCAAATAACTACTTTGCTCTTGGCTTCTTATCAGTTTTCTGGTAATTCTGCACCGTAACACAAAGTGCAACCACAGCAGCAGCTCTGGGAAACTTGAACTCACCTCTTACAGACATAAAGGTAGATTTGCTTGAAGGTATCAGGCTGTTAAAGACACACTCCTCCAGCCCCTGAGAAAAGTGGTGTGTGATGAGACTCAACACAGACAATAAAAGAGTCTTTGTCTTTGATAGGAAAAGCACAGAGTTGATATGATAAAGGGAGATAATAATTTCTGTTTGATTCAGCCTGCTGTCTTCAGATGCCATACAGAGAAGCTCCTCAGATATTTCCTGCCTGGCAGTAACTCACAGAGGCACTTCCAAAGACAGCCATGACCCTCAGAGTGCCTCCTTATATGTGTTCAGAAAATGGGAGGAGTGGATCCAGGCAGGATGTGGCGCACCCAATCCCTCTTTCCCTCCATCTATCCATCCATCTATTGCTTTCATCCATCCATCCGTCTGCAAACACGCCTTGAAATGTTTACTGATGACAGGTTACAGAGCTGAGAGACAAGCCTCTGCCGCAATCAGATGCTCGCAATGAATGACTATAAGTGAGAAACGAATGGCACATGATGCACTTTAGACCCCTAGAAAAGGACCTCAGTCATGTATTTCTGAATGGCTTGCCAACACTATCGTACACGCAATGCATGGCTGCTTACTAGTGGAAGAATGTATACTCAGAACTTCAGATGTAGATTTTTTAAATACAGAACATGGGAATGGAAATATGCTGTTATTTTTTTATATTCACAGACTTAAAAAAACAACCCTGTTCATTATATCGCCTTTATGTACACAGACAGTGTGGCAGAGCCTTGTCTCTCACTTCAGGAACTTTCATAAGCGTGGATCAGATATATTCATCCTTACTGAACTGCATGAGAAAAAGCAAAGAGAATTGTATGGAATAAAATTGGCAGTGGTTATTTAAATGTGTTTAGTTAGATGACAAATGTGAAAAAAGCTTTTGTGAAGTAAAAAAAAAATGTTTTGTATAGAAAACTAAATTCCCATTTTTACGTTTCTATGCATGGCAAATTAAATGTCCCAAAATGTTTAAATTGTTATATCTCCAAAGTACAAAACGTGTGTAACAACAACAGATCTCAAGCCTTCCATCCATTTTCCACCACTGGGTTGTGGTGGCAGGCTCAGGCTCTCTAAGATAAGCCAGACATCCTTCTCTGAATTTTGTCATTTGTCAGTCTTTATTTGTACGTTGTAGATACAAACCCGCACAGAGACACTGATTGTTTTTGCACTATTATTCCTTTGAAAAGTGGAAAAAATTCTCATATACTCAACAGTTGTTGTTTCCAAAACACCGATTTTGTACTTGAAAGATACAACAATGTGTCTTTGCGCATAGAAATGTAAAATTGATTTGCACAAATCTTTAATTACAAGTGCACAATTTTTGTTTTCACAGAACCTTGTTCACATTTGCCATTCTTATAAAACACGTAAATAATTTAACTCCACAGTGTATCTGGTGGCGTGCTGGTGTGTCCTGTAACTAATACTCCGGTGACTTGACATGCTGTTAAGACTAGAGACAACAGGAAGGTACAGATATACTCTGATGCAGTACTTTACTCCAGCACTATGAATGTGGGTGATGATGGACATTGATTTTTCATTCATTCAGCACTTTTCTTCACTGCCGTACCTTAAACAACTCACCCTGTCCTCAATGCCATCACCTTCACCCTGCCTAACCCCAGCCTCCTAGGATAGGAATTCTGCAGTAGTTTAGTGATCGATGTTTTGAATAATTGTGTATTCTCTGAAGATGAATCCTAGCGTCAGCTTGTGCTTGCGGGTGTTTTTATGGTTGTGTGTGATGATAGGAAATGAGGATTTCAGCTGGAACACAGACACCTTGTTTCCCTCCCCTGGCATGCACCTTTTATATTGTTTCTAGCTACCATGCGCCAGTTTAGTTTCTTTGTCTTTTTATTAAGCTTTTTTTCTCTGATGTTTACGAGAATGTGTATTTTCATGGACTTATATTGTATATTTGGTTGTCTTTTGTCTTGTACCAACAGTATAGCCATTATCATTGACATTTTCAAGTCATGTTTCAACTGAGAGAAAAAAAAGATATCAATCAATATATGAAGCAAAATAAACAATCGTTTGTATGGAGGTGTCTCTTATTTGAAATGATCACTGTGCACACTTCTGTGATCTTGTAGAGGTAGGACAATACTTCTTCAGAGCAGCAGGGGTCAGACTCTCACTGTAATGCGGATAGTCATGGTATGTGGGGTCAATTAAAGTAGAAGCAGTGTTTTAATAGCAGAGGAACATCATTCATGTATTTAAACAGTCTGAGATGTCTCATAAACAGGTTAAACTGGAGTTGACGGTCTCTCCCTGTACCAGTTTCACCCACACACACACCACACACACACCACACACACACACACACACACACACAGTTTGCTACTCCACCCTTTGAGAATATAAGGGGAAGAACCAGCTGATGCTCACTGAGCTTTGATAATTATTTCACTGATTAATAAAAGTGTGGGAAAACTTGTAATCTCCATCAGTTTCATGCAACACAAAGATCCTTATTGTGTCATGTCAGCCTGTTGCAATTGTGGTAAAGTCCACTCTGCAAATAAAAAGGCATGTGATTCTTTCTCTTTCTGTTTTACACCACACCAAGGACATGTTAATGTTGAGGCTACTGGTGCTTAAAGTCGAACTACCACCTTTTATTATTACTGTAGTTACACCAAGGGAAATTTACATTATGGATGTTGTCTAGTTGCAGAAACAGCAATAATAGCTGCAGCTATTAGTAGTATAGGCTACAACAGCAAACATATGGCCTTAATTAAAAGAAGTTTACAGTAGCTTGTAGGGGGTATTGGCATACACATAAAGTCATAATCCTAATATAGAGTTCACATTGGCAAGACTTGATAATGGTATACCCAGCTGCATATGAACGTAACACCAAGTTACGGGTTACCTGAGCCTAAAGGTGGGTGTCACCTCCTCTTTCCTCTTTCGATGCCGCGCCCCTTCCCATGCACACGGCATCTTCCAGGAAGAAACCCCGGAGTAAGAAGAGTCCAGCGGTGAATTAGCTGCTTCTGTCAGCTTTTAAAGAGGATTTTCAGGGCTTTCCACACTCATATGCTGCTGTTTGGACACAGGCACAGTCAACATGCTGATTAAAGAGTTGTGAGTAGCCTATGTTTTTTTTTTATCGGACAGAAGAGAGAAACGGTCGTTGTCGCGTCGTTAAAACGCATAAACTTTTCTTAAATGATTAACCATAACAGAGGAAAGGAGCCCCGGTATAATGCTACCTTTGTTTAAAATGTTGATAGCTCGCTAAGCTACGGTGTTTTGTATCCGTGGTTGTCTACCTGTGATTGGTTCAGCACTTTAGCTTGGCCGAGTCTTTTAAACTTCAGTGTGTCAGTCTCAGAACTCCATTCAACATCCTGGCGTTTTAAAGTGTAGGTTGTTAGTAAAAGTAGGCTACGTATGCTAGATGCATTACTAGCTAGGGTGATGACAGTCATTTGGGCATAGACATGTTGAGCTATGTGTTTAAAACAGCGGTGTAACTTAACTCCTCTAAACGTTTCGGTTTGGTTTACACTGCTCGCTACCGACCGAGGTTAACTAACTTTAACTTTAACTTGTTGACATTATCGTAATTTTGTGGCTATGGGTGCGGCGAAACAACTTTCAGAGTTTAATTCCCATTGATTTACTTTATTCTTTGAGGTATTCATGTATGCCGAAGTGGACAATTCATATGAAATGTTAAGCAAATATATAAATTGACATTACATAAGGCATGTGCGTGAGTTTATATGATAAGGCCATCTCAAATTGGCAAATGTTTGGACAGGGTTTGGGGTTTTGAGTAAATATGGCTTCTTATGAAGTTTTACCTATAGCCAAATATCACAAATTTGTCAAAGGGCTTGGTTGAAGGGAGTGTATGAATTAATCACCCTTTTTTATTTTAAATTCTTGTAACTCCTGAGTTTTATGACATGTCATGTTATGTGCACACCAGTGCTGGCACAACATTCAGTAGCTGGCTGTCATCTGACCATGGTGCAAAGTACATTAGCCATGTTAAATTCTTATCCTTAGGAGGATACAAATACACCGGCTGTAAAATAAGACAATGGACCCTCTATAGTTAAACATAATGGCCAGAACTTGCAAACTGTGCAGTGTTTCTCTTAGTGTATGAGTGCAGGCAGACACATCTTTTTCATCACATCAGCCATCACATTTGTGCCTGAAAGGCTCCTCTTTCACTCTGATCTGTTCTAATGAAATATTCAGGCCTTGCTAGACTGGCAACAGGTGGCGATTAATTGGCTATTGTATCAAGGCACACTAGAGAAGGATACACAAAGAGCACACGCATGCAGGATTTCCACCAAAAGTCCCAGGTTTATTTGTTCTCTCTATCAGTTGCAGTCTTGATTGCAGTTTGTTTTTTTATAATTTCCTCTTCCTCTTCTGTAGGTTCCTATAATAACAGGACTCTACCAGAGAAATAACTGTCTTGCTACTTCCCAGGACTAGTTATATATGACATGAATCAATCAGTCCGAATACACTCCTTAAAGCAGTGCTCTAAATAAAATCCTACCTCATGGTGGTATCGTGCAGAGTGTGAAAATGCTGCTTTTTTATGGCTGCATCTCCAGGTGCTCATTGCTGAGAGACATTAGTAGTTTCATAAAGTCCTTGCTGAACTGCCATGTCTAAAATTGCCTGTGAAAGTCACCTCTATAGGCCATCTGATTGACCACTGATTCTTGTTTTTACCGCAGTAGCACAGGAAGATTGTGTTTTCCAGGTCCCATTTATCTAGAAAGTCGGTGTGTTTAAATCAGACCCACACCCTTTTAAATTAAGCAAAGGTTTGCCCTCTGATTTTACACATGAAGTTCTGTTTACTCATCATTAGGAGTACTACCCAGCCTGTGAAAATAGCTGTATAATGTCTTCTGTGCCTCTGGGGTGATCTTTACAAATGTATTTAGGAGGCAGGGATAGTCTTAAAAAAGACACTATTGAGTTGTATTATGTAATATTATTTTTCGAGCTTGACCATTACTAGTTACTAAAAGTAAGGATAGCTCAGTGTCTGCTGCTTCGATTTTGATCATTCTTTTCTCAGTGCGACGTAAGAAAGCACTTTTGAACACCTCTTTTTGTCGGGCAGGTGCGTAGGATATGATCAAAAGTAGCAGATCAAAAGCTCGGAGAAAAATCCCGCACACTGACCATTACGCAAGCTATAATTTATTTAGAAAAATACAATGTTTCAGTCACAGACCTTCATCAGGTAAATTTACCTGAAAAGACCGAAACGTTTCGGTCTGTGACCTAATACCTTATTGCTTGCGTAATGGTCAGTGTGCGGGATTTTTCTCCGATCATTCTTTTCTAAATCTGTCTCTTGTGTGTTCCCTAACTTTATGGAAGTGCAATGCCTCTTTAATAAAGCAGCATAGCAAGCCAGGTAGCATATCAAAATGAAAAACATAACTCAATGGTATTACTTTGAAGTTCCCATTGATTCTAAAGGTTAAAGAAATAGTTGGAAACATAACGCATTCACTTATTCACTTTCTTGCCAAGAGAGGTAGATGAGAAGATTGTTACCACTCCAATGTATAAAATATGTACCATTAGCTGCAGCAGGTTAGCTTAGAAGAAAAATTGGAAACGGGGCAAAACCACTAGCCTGGCACTGTCCAGACGTAACTGGCAAAAAAACAGTTAGCCACAAAACCCTGCCTGTAAAACAGTGACTTGTCGTTTTTTATACTGAAATTGTATTTACTTATACTTTTGTAAAGTCTAAAGAAATTAGAGGTGCTGGTAGTTACATTTTGTTATCTTTGGACAGCCATACTAGCTGTTTCCCTCTTTTTCCACTCTTTATGCTAAGCTAAGCTAACTGGCTGCTGGCTCAGGGCTACATAACATACAGATATGATAGTGATTCTCATCCAACTCTGTGCAATAAAGTGAATTTCCCAAAATGTCCAACTATTCCTTTAAATTACATGTTTAGAAGCAGTTTTGAAATGAATTTAGTGCAGGTTCATTTTGATTCCCAAAATTTTTTTGGGATGTGGTCTGTAAGTTAAACCTAAAGACAACATGTGATATGTTGACCAATGATAACATCCTTATTCACTTGTTGTAGGTCAACAGTGAAATTGTTATTGTTGTATTGTCTGTTTTATTGCTGATTGGGATGTCTGTGCCCTAATATCTTGTTCTCTCTCTTTCAGCCGAATTGTCCTGCCCATTTCAGTGGAGGAGGTGAGGACTCATTTGTTTACTTTTGTTTTATCAGGGACTGTAACCAATAATTGACACTAATGCAATGTTTCAGATTTAGCTAGATGGCTAATATCCATTTGTAGTCCCCTTGTCTGTTGGCTGTTGGGTTTTCTTATTGACATAGACAGCTGACAGTTAAAACCTAGAATATTCTTACAAATCATTTATTGCAGTTGATGTTTGTATATTTTTATTCAGCTTGCTTTGGGTAAAAAAAAAAGTGTAGTTTTTCCAAGCATTTGTTATAGTAAGTCCACATTTCACAATGATTTGTCATCACTTCCTTCTAAATTATGAGTATCTTTGTGGAGATTTTTGCCATTTTCAGTACCACTTTTTTTTTTTATCATTCAGTGACAGTAAATACTCTTTAGTTTTCCTCGCTGGAATGCTGTTTAAAATTCTCCAGGCTGCTGATGAACATATTTCAGTTATGACCATGCATCTGAACTTACTACCTGTAGAGATGATTAAAGGCATTAAAGAGCAAATGGGATTTTACACATGCTACACTAGTGGCTACCACTCTTAACTGACATGATGTTGTTGGAGTTAGCCACTCTCGTAGGACTCGTAGTGACAGTCCTTGTAGTTAGGACTGTCACTTTAGACCACCTACAGATGCCCTGGCAGTAGAAACACATAGCTATCAGCTCCAGAATTGATTTAACTGGGTTAATCTGACATACCAATGGCTGCTACTCCTGTATGTTATCTAGAGAGCTGGTTCAGCCTTTCACCTTTCCCCTTCATTAGATTTGTGTTGAGTTTTTATTAAAGTTTCCTCGCTGCAGTTGTATGTGAACCTCTTCATTTTTATAAGCTAAATGCTATTGGCTCATTCTAAATTTTAATCCAAATGTTCCATACAACACTGTACTCTTTGTTTTTCCATTACTTAACACACAGCAGAAACCAGTATTTCACTAAGCCCCGTAATCTCTGTATGCTGTATGACTGGCTTTTTCTCTGATCCCTTTCAGTGAGAAGCATTAGCTGGATTCCTGTGTTAGTTGAGTAACTAAGTGTCACAATTATAACCGCTCGAGCTGGATCAAATCTGAATGAAATAGGAGTGGGCTCTGTAGTCTGTGAAATGAATCGTCTTGTCATATGTGTAACTTGGATAACTTGTAATGGACTTTTTTTAACCGCTCTCTGACATCTTATAGACATAACCATTAATAAATGAAATGGGTGCTCCAGGAATTTACTCACAAAAAGGATTTTAAAAAGAACAATAAAAGCAGGCTGAGACATCCTGACTTTCAATCCCTGGTATGGGACAAGGTCCAAAAACATCCATCGATCCTACACTTCCCATAATTCATCTCAATTGCATTGCTAAGCGCCCCCATCTTTCACAATCCAGCAGCATAACATTTTAACCAAGTGATTTGTTGTTCTTATTATAAAGCAAAAAAATGTTTGTTCACAGTCCACACCTTGTTTTTGTCAGTTAATTCCATGAAACCTTCCGACAAACATGACCGACAGCACTTTGTCTCAACATGTTCAGTCCTGTATCGATGACCGCCTCCTGTCAGGTTTAGCCTGCTTGTCGTTTTACAGCCGAATATTCTGTTCCCATCCCTGAGCTGCTCATAAAGGCCTGCATTATGCCCGACTGTCCTTGACAATGACAAGACACACTGGTTACACACGACAAGTCACATTCCTAAGTTCCTACTCATAGTGGCAAGGCTGAGCATCCACAGCTACCAAAGTAGGTTACTAACCTGAAGCAGCACTTTGTCACTGGGGAGAAGAGGGCTGGGCTTGATTCAACTACAAAAGATTTAAGATTGCAGCAGATGTGTCACCGCTGGTCTTACCAACTGTCATTTAACATTTAATAATAATAATAATAGAAGAGCCAAAGATGCCACCTATTTCTCCAGCAAAGCATCAGTGGACCAAAATGTAAAGCGACTAGCATCTTGTCACATACTAACATAGTGTCAATGTTAGTATGTTAAAAATAAAAAAAAACTTTTTTGTGTGTGTAACTTGCACACACTACAGAATTGTTGTCTATCCACTCCACACACACATTCACTGTTTCAGCATTGCATGACACATCCTTTGGGCAACTCCAAAACGTTTTTCTCTGTGTGCAAAGTAGGGAGTGTGTGGGCCTGGTCAGGGCGACAGCCCTAGTGATGTGAGTCACTCTTTCCAGTGTCGCATCACTTTTGCATAACTCAGGAAGGGAAGATCTACGTATAGGGGTTGGAGGAAGAGGAAGAGAGGGGGAAAAGGCTTACTATGCTGTTTTTCTGATGCGGAAGTATGTGTTTGGGATACCTCAAGGGAAATCGTTAACTCAGTCATTTTCAATAAATGGTTATCTGAGGTCATGAGAGAAGGATTCTCAACAAGGTTCTTTGAACTTTTCTATCTATTCTGTTGTCTCTCTTGGGTTATTATTGTCGTATTTTTATTTTGAAAGTTATATAGAACTCTAGCAACAAATCTGTTCTTTTTCAGGGTTACATCATCACTATGGTGAAACAGCCACCACAGAAATTATTTAGGAAGAATTCATCTGAAATACCATTTTTCAGAGATTGAGCTCTCAGTGTGCTAGTTAGCCACTATTTTCGCTAACTTGAGCTTATGTAGAAGCTGGCAAATTGTTTTTTGTCCTCTTCAACTTAGTTTATCAAGTAGCTATAATGTTCTCAAGAAAAGTTCACTGTGATAAAATAAATAAAATAACTTTATACCATCTTTAAAAACAATAAGAACAATACCGCTTTCTATCCACTAGTCTTCCAACCAGTTGACCTTTTTAACCTTTAATTTTTGACAGGGCAGCTAGGTGAGAAAGGGGAGAGTGAGGGGGAAGACATGCAGGAAATTGTCACAGGTCGGAATCGAACCCTAGCCCTTTGCGTCGAGGTATAAACCTTTCAGTATATGTGCGCTTGCTCTACCACTGAACCAACCCGGCCACATCAGTTGACCTTTTTTGCTGCTGACATTTTGACTTAAAGGCTAACTTAAAGCTGCATTCATGCATTGTTTTGGCCACTCGGGGGCAGCAGGACAACCTGTAAAGACAGCGTTAAAATAGTATTGTGACGAAAAGAGAGCTGAGCCAGAAGGCAAAGCTCTCGATCTACTGGTCAGTTTTCATTCCTACCCTCGCATATGGTCATGCAGGCTGGGTCATGACCGAAAGAACGAGGTCCAGGGTGCTAGTGGCCAAAATGGGTTTCCTCAGGAGGGTGGCTGGTGTCTCCCTGAGAAATAGGGTGAGAAGCTCTTTGGGGGGGGAGGCCAAGGGGAAGACCCAGGACTAGGTGGAGAGACTATCCTCTGTGGCTTCCTCACTTGGAGCAACCCAATTTATATTACACATTTCATTTTATCCAGTGTTATTTTAAAGATATCGATGAGTGGTAAAAAGGTAATTCCTTCAAAAATTTCAGAATTGATCAGCTTTTCCTTTGGAACTTTCTTTAGTCCACCACATAAATATGTTCACAGTTTTTTGTCTTTGAACAGGGCACCAACACATTATTCGGGATGAGAAGATTGATTGAATTCATTAAGGTATAAATGTATCTGTTAACAACAATAACCATGCACTCCTCTTTTGTTCCTCTAGTACCAAGTGGGTCAGCTGTATACAGTAGCAGAGGCCAGTAAGAGTGAAACGGGTGGGGGAGAAGGTGTGGAGGTGTTGGCCAACGAGCCCTATGAGAAGGATGGAGAGAAGGGGCAGTACACCCACAAGATCTACTATCTGCAGAGGTAGGCAGCTCAGCACTGCTACTTTCATACAGCTTTGTACTGCTATGGCTTTGTTATTGCTGCTGCTTATGCCTTGTCCCTCAAAGGTCAGCACTGTCAAGACAACCTGCTATTAGTCAATGGTGAAAGATTTGCACAGATTTCACACTGCAAGCTAATCCGGTGATTTCACTGAAACAAAGGGATTTTGTTACAACATTTTGAAATGCTGTGTGACCAGTATGTCATGTTGTACAGGCGGTACACTGTACTTGCAGACATTATCTGGATTCTGTCAGTTTTCAAACATCACTTGAAGTGCACATATTATGCTCATTTTCAGGTTCATAATTGTATTTAGATGTTGTACCAGAATAGGTTTATGTGGTTTAATTTTCAAAAAACACTATTTTTGTTGTACTACACATTGCTGCAGCTCCTCTTTTCACCCTGTGTGTTGAGCTCTCTGTTTTTAGCTACAGAGTGAGACATCTCACTTCTGTTCCATCTTTGTTGGGAGTCGCAAATGCCCAGTACCTAGGTAAGGACTACTAGCCAGTCAGAAGCAGAGTAAGAGGGCGTGCCACACTAGCAGCTAGGCGAGCATTATAACGTGTGTTACAAAGTGACGCACGTTCGTCACGGAAGTAAAGGCTGGACTACAATAGAGCTGTTTGTGAACAGTGTTTTCTGTTGGAGATGGTAAGTCCCTTTGGGGTGGACTTTGGGCTTTTTCACTTTGTAAACCTATAACGTGCACAATGTTTATATATATATATATATATATATATATATATATATATATATATATATATATATATATATATATATATATATATATATATATATATATATATATATATATATATATATATACATAGAGAGGGGGGAAAAAGCATAATATGAGCACTTTAAAGAACAGAAAACTGACACAATAAAAAAAAAAAACTATGAATTTCTCCCTAATGTGTTCTATATTTCTAAGTCTCTGAGTGTGAATACATTAAGCTACAAGAATTGGTGTTTTGTGACTGTGCATACTTGTGTGACTACATTAATGCATGTTTGTGTCTCTGCAGTAAAGTGCCAACTATAATCAGTAAGCTCGCTCCGAAAGGTTCTCTCAAAGTTCACGAGGAGGCCTGGAATGCATATCCTTACTGTAAAACCGGTGAGTTCCACCTCATACACACAACAAGTTAGGTGACAACAACCCCCCCCCCCCCCCCCCCCCCCCCCCCCCCCCACTGTATACTGGTTAGCAAGTTGTTGTGGAATTTCACAAAAGAAAAGCTTGTTGCTTGGAATCTGTGTATTATCTAAAACTGTCTCTCCTTCTCTTTCTGATCTATCCTCTTTTGATCACCGTCCATCTTTTCTTCTGATCCAGTCCTTACCGTAAGTATATTGTTTTTGAGTAAAGCTAACTTTATGACGGAAGTAGAGTTAAAATGTTGTTCAGTGCTACATTGTAAAACTTTACTTCTATTTTCAACAATGTTATCAAATATCACATTTTCCTCATATGGTGCAGCCCTAAACCACAGAAATATGATTGTTGACTGACCCTATCATTTATCTCTCCCATGCTTACAGAATGAATACATGAAAGACTTCTCTATTATGATCGAGACGTGGCACAAGCCTGATATGGGGGATCAGGACAATGTGAGTCATGTGACTGGCTGTGGTCATACTTTACCCTCCATATAGGTAAAAGCTATAGTGCCTCCCCCATGAGGAATTCTAAGTAATGACAACAAAACTGTTGGCGCGTCCACATGATACAAGCCTTCCGTGATCGCGCACCGCCTCCTCCTCCACACAGTTGCTAGTAGCCAATGAGAACATGGAGGATTGAAATAACATGATGAACTCTTCAGAAGAGGTAATTATCATCACTCGAGTTTCTGCGCGCGAAAGTTGCCGGACGACACAATCTTCTGAACATAGCCATACTGACAAATGCAGAGAAAGTTGTGTGAAGCTGATAGTCTTAATTAGATTTGTAGCAACTCATTTGGCATTGGCTTGAATGTAACGGACGTTCATTATTATAAAAAAGTTATACACTAAAGCTTTAAAGGGGTGATAGAATGCAAAACTCCCTCCAGAAAAACGTGATTATGCGATCGCATAATTCAATGCATAATCAGCCGAAGTCCGCATATTTATGCGGGGCCGCATTTTTTTCAAATACGCCACACTTTCGCCGCCTAAATTGCCGATTTCCGCGCAGAATATGCGGGGCTTGCATGATTTCATAATCCCATAACATTTTTGTTGCAAAAAAGTCACATATATCTTAGCAGAAAGTTGAGAAATGTTGCGTTTACACAGCAGCAGCCATTTTCCCGTTGCCATGGGAACGTTATGAAGTGACATAATTACGCGACGTGAATATCATCGAAAAGCTGCAGACCCGTGATGAAGCCATGATGAAGCCAGTTTTTGCAAGTTGCCGCAATTTTTGCAAGTTCCCGCAATTTCATCGCATAAAATTGCATAAATATCCCGCATAGTCCATCGCATTTTTTAAGAAAACGTGCCGCATAATCAAGGATTTTTGCCCGCAACAATCACAAAAAAACTCCGCATTTTTCTGGAAGGACTGACTGATTTTACCTTGTCATAGTTGAAAAACGACAGTTTGGAGGGTAAATGGGACATACATTGAACCTCAAAATCCCATTGACACCCTTTTCCTCTACAAATCTCACATTTTGAAACTGTTGCTGAAAACGGGCGAATCTCAACAAAGCTAAAAGTTGACGTCAACTCCTCAACTTTGTCACACCCCAACATTTGCATAGGCTACACCACTGACCTGAGGTCAGCTTAGTCTTCTGAACCTAGCTAGGTCACTTCTGAGACTTTTTTTAATGCAAAAAATCAACTATGGACCGTTTTACGAAAATTGATGGCTAATTGCAAATGTTGTCCAACTGTGTGTCGCAGTTCAGCAGGAGCTCAGCAGGCTAACGTGACAGCGGCCGGTGCTGCCTCGCCGCCCGGCGTGTCCTCCTTCATAGACGCCGGCTCGCTGTGAGCTAGATGGCTCTCTGTCACGACCGGAAGCCCGCGGCGCTCCATACCTGCGCAAAGTCACCGTTTCTGGGTTACTGGACTACCAAATGCCGAGGCCCTGAGGGAGCTCCAGGGCCTGCAGCTAGCCGTGATCTTTACCCATAGGATTGAATGGACACTAGCAGCTAATGAAACCCCTCCTATTCACAAAAATGCATTAAATTGAAATCGGACACAAGCGTTAGCTTTGTAAGACCTTAGGGTAGCTGTTATATAAGTGGCGTGACAAAATTCAAACTGTAAATATACTATAGTTATGCTCCGCGGAGCCCCGAGCCACGGTTGTCCAGTAACCCAGAAACGGTGACTTTCTCCTGGGTATGGAGCGCAGCAGGCTGCCGCTGTCTCATCAGACTGTGTGGACCTCCTGAAATCTGACGCATCTTACAAAATTTGCAATTAGCCATACATTTTCGTAAAACGGCCCATATTTGAGCTATATATAGTTGATTTCTCGCATAAAAAAAAGTCTCAGAAGTGAATTTAGTAACGAAACATTGCAGTGTCTGAAAAATTAGACCTGCTGTCTCATCTCCAATGTGTTTGTATGTGGTTCACTCAAACCAATCAGCGTGCAGCTAATCTAAATATTCATGAGCATACCATATTTGGAAGAAAAGCTCTTGTTACAAATAGGGCTATATTCACAGGGCAGTTAAGGGCCCATAAAATAGCATTCGGGCAATTTTCAGCCCAACCAATGTTACATACCCTATTAGGAGACCTTAAGGAACAGTGTGAAATACCCTATATTACCATTATATCACCCCTTTAAGCAAGTCCATTGTAGGTATAGTTACATATATAACTAAAGAGTTGGACTTACATATGAGGAATTAGCATTTAGTTTAAGGGATGGTAATGAAACAGTTTTATTGTTGTGGTAACAGAACTTATAGAACAAATGAACCATACTGTAAGTAGCATCATGTCCCGGTTCGAAAAGGTAGTTGGAGTTGGGAAATGGGAGATCGTCTGCCTTTGGCCTTACTAATGCAAACACACTGGAAGAAAATGGGGACAGGATAACCAATTATTGTTCTTTGCTTAAACATGTTGCACAGTTCAGCTGAAGCTAATGTGATGAAATCTCCTTGTGTTTGCTGGGATTCTTAATCTTAGATTTTTTTTTTAACAAAAACTGGATTACATTACCCCAACATTCACTTGTATGGAAATTGAGGCCCACAATCCTTTTTGTTGAACTGTGCTCATATGCGTTCCTTGCCTTTACCAAGCAACTGACCTAACTTGATGGTTTGATTTTGCTGCGCTGTAGGTACATGGACTGGAGAAAAGCAAATGGGAAAAAACGTCGATAGTTGACATTGACATTGCTGATAGAAGTTCCATCAGTTCAAAGGTAAGGGCAACATTTAAACTTAACGATTTACACATAGAATCATAATCTTTTAAGTGGGTGCTTAGACCATGCACTGTATTAGTTTAAAAGTATTAAAATGATTTAAATTAAATGTTAATAGCAGTAGATACAGAAATATGTTCTGTAATGTATGGGCACACCAATTTACTATGCAATGTTAAACTGTTTAGTAGTGTTGCATAGTTTTGTTAGAAAATTAATTTTCTATGGCACATGGGGTTTTCTGGTCTAGAAACACTGATTTTTCTTGCAGTCTTAACTGGTTGAAAACTACGCATTTACTATTGTTTGGCCTGTGACTCCTTATATTTCTCTGTATATCGACCATGACCCCCCCCCCCCCCCCCCCACCCCCCAACTGTATGTTTAGGTAGCACATGTAGCTACTAAACATTCAGTATAATAATAAACCTGCTGCTTATTAAGTTGCTTCATATTTGTCATGGCTACTGTATATCATTGTACGTGTTGCATTCACTCTTAAGGACTACAACCCAGATCATGATCCGGCCATCTTTAAGTCGGAGAAGACCGGCAGAGGGCCTCTGGGACCTGAGTGGAAGGTATTTCACCTCCTATTGCTCTTCATTGTGGCTCACTTCATTAAATTAATTAAATGATTCATTTAAAGGCCTGGAGACGTTGTTTTTGTGTTATCTGTTCATCCATGTGTTTGCAGAAAGAACTTGCTAACAACCCCAACTGTCCACACATGTGTGCCTATAAGCTAGTCACTGTTGAATTCAAGTGGTTCGGACTACAGGGTACTGTGGAAAACATCATTCAAAAGGTATACTGTACAATTGTTGCTTTGTTTATGTTGATTCCAAGAAGAAAATATGTGATACATGTTGCCTCCTGGTGGCCAATATATGAATTTCTGCAGAGGAAAATGAATTTAGCCTTGAGTTGAAATGTGACACAATATAAAAGATGTACTTCAGATGACTTTTATATTTTTCTCTGCAACTATTGCCTAATTTCTCCTCTCCCACGGTTTCTGTCCTTTACGCTGTCTTTCTCACACACCTGCCCTGTCTGCCCAGGTGGAGAAGCGTGTGTTCACCCACTTCCACAGAGAGCTGTTCTGCTGGATCGACAGATGGATTGATCTGTCGATGGATGACATACGACGCATGGAGGATGATACAAAGGAAGAGCTGGATAAGGTAAATGAGCATAGTATACTCTACAGTGCACCACTGTTACGGGCCGGACCAGTGATTACTCTAGTGTAATCTGTTTTGTTGCATTACTTTCGTGGACGTTTGTGCCAAATTTGGATATTATTATAATTTATGATAATTGGTATTGACTCCAAATATTGCCTAAAGGTGCGAATGTGAATATGATTGTCGGCGACCTTTGTCATTAAAATGACCGGCTTTACCGGGACATGTTGATTTTGTGCAATAACAAGAACGTTTTGTGATATAACAAGATGACGTGACATAATAAATACATGTTTCTTGTTAAAATGGAATAAGCTGGTATGTAGTAATAATTGTCATAACATGAAAAAAAGTTTTGGCATTAAAACAAGAATTTTCTAGTCTGGCTATCACCAGACCAAGCTCAATCTTTTAAGATTGAACATTAGTCTGGGGAGTCTGCTCTGTATTTTCTACTGCACAAGAGGCGTGATCAACGGGCATAGTTCAAATGACTCTGTACGCAATTGGATAGTCCTTCAACCAATCAGACCAACGATCCGGGTGACATACTTTGCAGAGCGAAAGCCAGTCGGTAGTAAAAAAAAAAAAAAAAAGCCGGTCGGTAGTAAGGCAAACGCATCCTTCTTTTGTAGGAATTGTTCCATTGTTTGCCGTCGCTTCTCTATCGTCATCGTGTTAAACCCGCAAATAGCGCGCCAGGTGGATAAGCCAGTTTGTGATTGGTCCCCGCTGATTTGTAATGGACGCAGCATAGATAAACGTACAGGTTTCCAGCCTGAGCTGCAGGGCAAAATCAAAGCGCCGGCAGATCGAGCTAAAAAGTCTAAAAATGTTCCCATTCTAACGAGAAACTGAGCACGTATTTTGTCAGTGGCAGCAATATGTTGCTGTAGTCTTCACAATATTTCTCCTCATTGCTTTGCCCACAACAGCAGTGCTTGTGCTGTATAAAAGAAATCCAGTATTTTTGCTCACTTTTCAGTAACATTTGTCTCTCTGTGTCATAGTTGAGGGCGGATGGTGAAGTTAAAGGCATGGGAGCTGTTGACAATGACAATTGACTTGCTAACCCAGTGAGTATTAAACTATTGTTTTTGGAAAGATTTAACATTTAGTAAATTTTGGAATGATCATTTTAACTTGTTCTGTTTTTCTCTTCAGATCACTCTCTGATACAGGAGCATTTGACTTCATTGAGCAAGCTCAGACTCTTCTCCTCGGACACTAGACCTAGAACAGCTTGATAGGCATAATCAAGAATACCACACTTACATCCTAATAAAATTTGCTCTTAATAAGAGCTTATTATTGTAAAGCAATTGTGTGTATTTATCCACTGCACTTGAATACAACTACAGCAGCTTTTTTTTTTTTTTTTTTTTTTTTTTTTAAGGAGACATGTTTGCAAGTTGGGGAATCCATTTTGAGGAGGACGTGTTCTTGCTTATGCCTATTGGGTTCTCATTTTAAAACATTAGGGAAAAGGTGTGGGTTGTCTCTAAGGAAACATTTCTGATTACTGTTATCCTTTTTTTAATTGCAGTTATTTGTTTTTTTTTTCCTTCTTGATTTTGTATTTTCTAGTCCTCCATGATTTATTGGTTGTTTTTATTTATTGTTTAAAATAGTGTATCCTGTCTACATCTGCAGGAGCTCCAGGCACTAGGAACTATATATATATATAACAAAATAGACCAGTGCTTTTGAAAATAAATTCTTTTAAATTTTCTGATCTTACAATGTGCACTTTGCTCTGTTTTGTCAAACTGGAAGTTCCTCCGCCCTCCTGTATCTAGAGTAATTTGATTTATCATACCATTGAGGCTGGAGTATTGCAAAAAAAAAAAATCAGCTTATGATTTTTGTAAACACTATTACATATGAGGTATTTACTTTGAAAAGAGGCATTTAATACACTTTCAGAGTAGTCTGGTGCTGTTTTTCAGGTGGTCGGTTAAGCTCCATACAAAGACACCTGCTGCTGTTTTGTAATCAGCTTTGAGCTTTGGTGATGATAAGATGTAGGAACCTGAACTCTGCAGATTTCAAAATAACTGACAGGTTATGCATTTCTGTCTTGAGTTAAAAAGTCTGGCCTATTGTAAGTCTTGTTCTGTATTGAATGAAATAACCTGGATTTTAATGTTGTGAGTTATATGATTGTGTAGTATATTAAAGACAATTGAATTGTTTCCTTGTTTTTTGTATATTTGTACGGTACCTCTGCTGGGAAAAAATAAGAGTGAGCAACATCTCATCCACCTGTACTTTTGACTAGAGTACTGGAAAAGACCACATTGATTGTGAGCTGCAATTATCCTTGAATCAGAAGAAATGTCCAGCGTCCAAAATACTCATATGATGTCAGTCTCCTATTCAGAAAATGAAGTGTCTTATATTATGTTTTTGTATTTTTCTGTTAGGAAAAAATGGTCTCTTTAGCAGGTGCGTTGTTTGGCCTCAATTTCACAAACGCTATTAAAGTTCTAAAAGCTCTTGTGTTCAACAACAAGCTTGATCCTTCAGAATAAAACCATTCCCACAAGCGTTAACTGACTAAACACTCTTAATTCTGCATATAAAAACTAATTTGGCATAAAAGGTGCGCATACCATGACTATCAAAATGCTTATTTTCACTTGCATTTCATCCTCACATCAACAATTAGCTGTGTTGGAGACAAATTATTCAGGTCAAGCAATTTCTGCCAGAACGTTAATGTTGTGGTGATTTTGTAAATGTTAACACAAGATGACAGTTTTAACTAATTTACTTGACAATGTTACGCTTTATTTTGAAGGTAAATAAGGTCCCCGGATAAGGGGCGGGAACAACAACACTAAGCTGTGCTGTAACTTTACTGTAAGACTGCTGCTGTGGGTCTCTACTGTACATCTCTTTTCAAGTAGCTAGTTAGCTACGTTAGAAAAACAACTAATAGTACTAACAAAGCATATCGGGTAGTATACGATAAAAACACTCCCACAGGTTAGTAATTCGAGTGTTAGCTAAGTGTTAGATGAAATAAGCTTGTTTTATGTAGCTAGCGTCATCTCCGTTACATTTTCCGATGGAAATACATCGCTCAACAGCGGGGCATGGTTAACGTTATATCGTTAGCTAACGTTATGTGCAGGTAGCTCGACGTAAGTTCATGTTACAAATAACCGAGTATGCTCAAGCCAGATATGAATTATGTTAGCTAGCTAGATTCTGTGTGCTTAACCTAGAGTCATATCCTAACCCTAGGCTTAAGTTAGCAGCGTTAGCTAATGTAACCGTTAACGTTAGTGCTTTACTGTTGCAAGTATTGCATTTTTACTTTGTTTAGGTTATAACGGAATTGCTTCGTTGCCTTCCAGGTGCGGAGACGATGGAGGAGAATGGGCAGCAGTCCGGCGCCCAGCAGCCAGACCTCAGTTTGAGGAAAGGGAACTACAAGGAAGAGAGTTTCAGGTTGGACTGTGCCCTGCGACTATTGTTGCATCCGCGTTTGTTAAAATGTTCATGCTTCTCTGCAAACATACGAACCCCTTAGGGACTGTTCGTTATTTATTTAAGGAGCCACCGGAGGAGTTTTGGGACCTTTAGGCTAAAAGGACTTGACCCTCCCCTCGCCAGTAATCATTTTTCTATGACCCTCCAAAATTATTTGTAAAAGTGGCATGACCCACCCCCTTATGTGCTAGTTTGCGCTTTGCAAAGATGTACAGATGCCATTTGATTTTTTTTTACAGCCATGACATACAGCCATGACATTAACCTCTGCATTCTCATCTTACACATCACACTCCTCCGTTATGGTGTGGTGGCCATTTCAGTAGATTTACTCACTAACATTGTTGTGAAAACTAACTGAAAAATGATGGAAACTAAATGCACACTTCCTTCATTACTGCATTACTTCAAATACTAAGTTACTCCTCTAGTAAAGTAGTATTCATATGAAATAAAACAATAACATCACGTTCTGGGCGGTAACCTAGATGCACGGCCATATTGGAGGCACTCTGTGTAAACAACTGAATGGAGTAATGGAGTATTGTACACTTTGGATACTTTAATACTTTATGTCTAAACAACAGAAAAGCTCATCAAAACGCATCCAAGATGCAAAGGCATGCAAGGACTTGGACCACAAAAAAGGTGCGATATTTTGAGAATTTACAGTTTACTGGCAGTGCAGATCCCTACAAGTTGGCTCCCTCTTCTTGGACCCATGGCGACCCGGTGATTCTTCCTTCAGTTGCATATCCCGATATAGTCAACTACCTGTTTTTTTCGCCGAGCCCACACACAGCGGAAGACCTTAAATCCTACAAAAGTTTGGAGGCTTATAACCAGATGGTGTGTGAATGGGTGAGGGAGACGCAGTACCAAGTCATTAACGACCGTTGTGTTGTGAAGAACAAAGTAAGTAATGCAATAACGTCTTTAATCAACCTAACCTTAACTGTATGATATCATTGCGATACTCAATGTGTAGCCAAGTGACTCTCAATCTTTTTCTTTTTTTTTCATTTCAAAGACCGAACAAGACAGTTTTCCCTTGTACATCCTGGTTGAGCTTTGCCAACCACAAGCGCCTCCTTTCCTCTGATAACTTCTGGCATTCCTCTCCCTGGTTTTTAATAACTTTTGGAAGTCGATAATATTCCAAATGTTTTTCTCGGGTCTGACCTATTGGTACAACCTAAAACACGGCAATAATTAACCATTTTGCTTGATGGCGTTCAGGATCTACTTCAGTGCCTGTGCTTTGTTGTGATGCGGAGTACCTCCAATATGGCAACTTCAGGTCTGATGACGCATCGTGAAAACCCTCTATTGAGACCATTCAGCAATGGACACTGGGAAATAACCAATTCAACACTGGTTGCTATGGATTCGTCACTAGGCTTCCACAGTTATTGTATATTTTAGCACATGGGTAAAGCTGCCGAAGCTGAACATTATATTCCAAAACATATATGTTTTTTTAAAGCAGATTTTAAATTACGTTGTAACAATTTAACAATTCGCCCAATTATGAAATTCAATCGCGGCACGGCTGTCTTGGAACGCAATGGACAGACGGTGGCGGAATGCCCCGACACTTAAATTAAACTAAAATGTAACAGTGAACAATCAGTGTTGGACCTACAGTCTGTTGAGATGCCTCTCCAAACTCACCATAAAACGTTAAGACACGTTGAGAAAAAAGATCGGTATTTTGCCGTAATCCAATGACACGAAAAAAAGTAATCCACAGCGATCAGTAGATCCACAAAAAGGGTCACGGTGTATCCAGCAAGCCTGATACGAGCGTCACATTCACCAGCCAGCTCCAGACAGGTGAACGAGGCCTCTCCACTTCGCCGTTTAAACAAAGTGGAATAAACGTATAAAAGTCCAAATCGACACAAAACCCGCAATCAATTAGTAAGCTGACATCACATTTATATACATGGCATTTAGGAAACCTTTATTGCAACGTTGGCACGGCAAGATGTCCAGACTAGTGCAACAGTAACTTTCGTTTTTTGCGTCCTGCTGCTCCCATCGTCAGCCAGGTAATATATCTTTTTTTACTGAAGCAGTATATGAAATCAGATGTATTACCTACCACCATTTAGTTGTTTTGTGTTATTTAAGATATTTATAAAATATCTGGTCATGCCAGATATAATTCATTATTCCATTCATTTCTTTAAACAATGCAATTACCCGTTTCAGCCACCAGGGGGGCAGTGCTCCCCCTGCCCCCCAGCAAACTCATGGGTCAGACCCATCTGGTAGCGAAGGAGGGCCGAGACAAAGAGCTACATGAAAAAATATGCACCAAACAAGCCACTTTGAAATTTAGCTGTTTTCATGAATACAAAAGTTGGGTAACCCCCCCCTCCTAGACTAAAAAATGTTGGATGACCCTCCCCTCAACAAAGAATAAAAAGACGTGACCCTCCCCTATTTTCCTCCGGTGGTCCATTCCATAAATACCGAACAGTCCCTTAGAACATTATATAAATAATGCACGGACCTCCTGCATTATTTAACGTTATGCAACTTCATTATGGGTACGACTACCATGGTGTAGGATACAACAGGAAAATTATCACAACTACAAGACGAAAATATCTATAGTACGGTAAATTGTTTGATTAGGTTTACAAGTGTGCCTTGATAATATGGCGATTTGCTATATTTTTATCAGAGTTTTAGAGAAATGTTAAGTCTAGCTGTGTCAGACATTTTATCGATAAGCAGTAGCATCAAGATGTAGATTTCTGAATGGACCTTGGCCTGAGATATTGTCCACTACACAATCTTCAGATCCTTCAGGGGATGCGCTCATAGACTGTGCAAGTGTGTGTATGTTTTGCTGATGCACGGTAAGTGGATCCTACCAATTATTGCACAATTTTACTGTCACAGCCATAAAATGTTTTTGCTTACCGCGCTCATAAAAGTAATGGCGTGTGGGAAGAAACTGCTTGTGGGTCTTGTTCATGAAGTAATAAGTGATTTAAAGAGTCTGACAGGGAATATTTTCTGGATGGTGGTTAATAATAAGTCACATGGTCTTTTCTGCCGTACCAATGGTAGATTGTAGCCTCTTGCTTTGTGATGTTTGGTTGTAGAGCTATACCAGACTGTTGAGGTGGAGGTGGTGACTGCTTAAGTTCCCTTGGCATATTGGAATAAAGGCTTAATTTCTTTCCTGGGAACTGTTTTGATGTCAAACCAGTGATCAGTGTCACTGAACTGTAGATAAGCCCAATCATACAATGGCAAGTATGGTATTATGATAAGGGGGTCATTGTGGTGGGCTGTGATGACAGTCTATATAGTGCATAATACAAAAGAGGGATTTTTCAAGCTGGACCAGATACAGTATCTCCTCACTATCTTGTTTTGCTTCTTGTAGTGAAATTGCCATTGCCTTCTTTAAACAGAAATGATATTGTCCATTTTTGGATGGAAAGTCAATCAGAAAGACAGGCTTTTCAATGTTGACATTCACCTCTTTAGTCTTCACTTCAATTATACTTTATTGTCCCCTTCGGGAAAATTGTTTTGGACTTCAGCGCTGACAACTTAAGCTGCACACTTAAAATAAAGATCAATATATAGAAACAATAAGACAGAGCAATAAAAACTGAGTCAATAAATAACATTTTATGTGACATTTAAGTTCACAGCTACAAAATATTATTATTATTATTATTATTATATTATTATTATTATATTATTATTTATTTAATTTAAAGTATAGCATCAGCAGTTGACCAACTCTGTATGTCAGTGCCGGCTGCTGAAAGCATAATTGTCTGTCTCATTTAGGGTTTAAAGTGCAAGACTAAACAGTGCACTGTTTTCCACTATACAAATCTGACTGCATTCTGGCAGGTGGATTAGGTTGCCCAATAATTAATGCGGATTTAAAGGAAGAAAAAAACAAAACAATGTGTTGCTGTCCTGCCTAAGAAAAGCTGAGTGCTCAACAAAGGGAAAGAATTTTATGTTTACTGGTGCAAGTTGGTTTCCCAATGTTTCATTAAGCCTACTGTTGAGGCATTTACAGAGATTATACACTCACTCACTCACTCACTCACTCACTCACTCACTCACTCACTCACTCACTCAGCCAGTCACCCAGCCAGTCACTCAGTCCAACTCTGGAGCACCTACATCTGTAAACTGGGACTTTCCACATTTCACTCAGCGGTTTGATTCTACAGAAACAACCACAACTTCGGACAGTTGTTGATTTTCTTCGTTCATTCCAAACATACTTAAAATTGTCACATTTTTGATTTTTTTTTTTTTTTGGTACACTGCCAACAATTTTTGTTCCTTTAGGAAAATACTTTGTCCTTTCGTATTTTGTCACTTCAACAACACTCAGTCTTTCAAGAAGACAGCGGACCTCACTGCATTTAACACTTTGTGCCAGAATGGATGAAATCAGTCGGTTGTTCGGCACCATGGAGCGCGTCCGCTCTGACAGCCTTTCCAGCGATGCCACGCAGTATACAGGCAGCAAACTGGTTCTGCACCATCGGCTCAACCAGCTGATGACGTGCGTGGACGACTTGGGCCCCAAAAACGAGCTGCATGAGGATATGGTCAAGACTCTGGATAAAGCCTTCCTCCTCTGTGGCAAGAGAGCCAACAAGCCGAAAAAAGACAGTTTCAGGTGGAAAAAAAAATGTCACCTCTTCGATTATATTTTCTGTGTGTGCTAAAGCTGGAAAGATAGTTTGATATAATATAAGATAGTTTTTTTTATTCAGCTCTGTACTCTTTTCTCTTTAACATGCTTTAACTTTTTTTTTCTGCTGTGGTTTCAAAGAACTGGCCATTAAAAGACACTCTTCGTTCTTGCTAATTGAAACCCTCCAGGGGAACTTTGTCCTTTTGGATTTCTGTCATACATGTTACTGTCGTAGCCGAGCAAAGAAAATTCAATTATGAATGTTGCGAGTTTGGGCGAAAGGATGAATGGTCTCATTATCTAGCTATCTTAACAGTAGCAGCCTGATTTGCGCGTGGTAGTATCACAGTGTTTATACTGTAACAGCTTTTACACTCGAATGATGTGCTCATTACGTCCCGTTTAGACTACTGTAACTCTTTGTATTTTGGATTGGATCAGTCATCCGTTCGTCGGTTACAGTTAGTCCAGAACGCAGCAGCTGGACTTTTAACCGGGACTAAAAAGCCGTGATCACATTACACCGGTTTTGGCCACGCTTCACTGGCTTCCTGTTTGTTTCAGGATTGAATTTAAAATTGTATTAATTGTTTTCAAAATCTTAAATGGGTTGTCGCCTTCTTATTTATCGGAGCTCTTACATGTCCACACACCTGTCAAAGCACTGCAGGTCTTCCAATCAGATGCTCCTCGATGTGCCAAGATCCAGGTTAAAAAACAAAGGTGACCGAGCCTTTGCAGTGGCTGCTCCAAACCTCTGGAATAGTCTACCTATTCACATAAGAACATCTCGGACCATTGAAACGTTCAAGTCCTTGCTTAACCCTTGTGTTGACTTCGGGTCACGTTGGCCCGTTTTAAATTTTTTTTTTATATCAGAAAATATTGGACGTAGAAATAAGCACTCAAAATGTGTAGAAGAAAAATTTAAAACGTTGGAAAAAAGCAAAATCAAATTGTGAAAAAAGGCGTCACAAATGTCAGAAAAAATGAGTTTTTTTCAAGGTTGAAACGAAGACAACACAAGGGTTAAGACCCATTACTATGCATTGGCTTTCAATTCAAGTTGAGCTTTGATATCTTGACCTTTTTCTACTGTTGGTTATTTTGTATTGTATACTGTGTATTGTTTGTGTATATTATCTCTTTGATTTTTACTATGGTTGTTTTTAAACGTGCTATATAAATAAAATTGAACTGAGCTCAATCTTTGGTTGCGAGTGCTGCACAAATGACTATTTTCCCATCTTCCGTGCCCGCAGGTTACACATGGTGACGTGGAACGTGGCCACAGCTGATCCTCCAGATGACATGACCTTGCTTCTCCATCTGAACTCCCCAAAGAGCCCAGACCTCTACGTCATTGGGTAGGCGGTGCATGGAATGTGAATTGATTGTTGGGGTCAGTATTTTGTGTATATAACAGGCAGAGTGACTGACAATTAAGACCCTGTGTGTAATAGTTTGCAGGAGGTGTACTCAGGGCCATTGAGGTTTGTGTCGGACGCTATATTTGATGACCCCTGGAGTCACCTGTTAATGGCCACCTTAGCACCACGGAACTACGTTAAGGTACAAATCTTCTTAAAACACCCTGATACACATTCAAGGTGACACCCATTTCCAGGTGAACAAGAACAGATTAATCTTTCAAGTGTCAGTTTTTGTTCCCCCGTGTAATAAGTGTAAAACCTTGATAGCTTTTATTTGGAGTATAATGTTGCACTGTATTTACTGTGTGTGTGTGTGTCAGGTGTCATCCATCAGAATGCAGGGTCTGCTGCTGCTCTTCTTCTCCAAACTGGAGCACGTCCGCTTCATCAGAGACATTCAGGCCACATACACACGCACAGGCATTTTTGGTTACTGGGTGAGAAACGTACACACACACACACACACACACACACACACACACACACACACACACAGAGGACTCCACTGATTTAGCGTTGCACTTGTGTTATTCTGTCAGAGTCACAATGGACAGTTAAAAAAGCAAAACAGCAATCAAAATAGATGCAGCAGCATTCTTTTCCCTTGTTTAAATCTGGTGTTTTCATTACCCAAAATGCAACTCAACCGCCAACAGTTTGGTCTCAAAATTGGGGGTGTAATGCTAGTGGTGGCTAATGTAGCCTCTAGTCTCAAACAGAGATGAGGAGTGGTCTATAGAGGTCTGGTAAGCTCACTTCTTTCTAACTCCACATCCCCGATTCTTTTTCCTTTTCAAACTTGTAGTCTTCAGCTCCAACTGATGCTGACTCATATTGTATCACTTGAAGACATTTATCAGATTTAACACAGCTTCCTCTGGAGGGCTTTGTACAATTTTTTTTCTTCACATGTGCAGTAGTACTCCCCAACACTAGTAACCACACTAATGTGTAAAATTGGCGCAGTTCCCCTTTCAATAAGGGATGGGATGAAAATACACACATTCCACTTGTGTCACTTTGTTAACCGAACTACAGAAACGGAAGTAAATGTTTGACTTGCTAAGTTTTTTCCCTCCAAAATGTCAAATATAGCATTTGTTGCACTTGTCAGAACTTGATAATTTTGTCTTTTGTTTCTGTCTTTGTGGTTCCTCTGTTTCTCATCTCTTCTTGTTTGTCTCCCAGGGTAACAAAGGTGGCGTATCTGTCCGTCTGTCTTTCTATGGTCACATGCTCTGTTTCCTCAACTGTCACTTGGCTGCACACATGAAGTACGCCACAGAGAGAGTAGATGAGTTTGAGTACATCATGGACACACAGACCTTTGACTGTAAAAAGGCTTCAAGAATTGTTGATCACAGGTGAGGAGATACACAGAATACAAACTCCAGCTTACCCAAACAGATGTTTTGAAAATATGACAGATCTTAAAGAAGATCTTTAAGCTTCATTTATCTCACAATCTCTGCATCATGTATAAAATCGGTATGGTCACCCATTCTTTGATATTTCTCATTTCTTTTTCCATCAACTGCCTTCTCTTGCTGTCCGTCCTCCCTCCTCTGCCCCTCTCTCGGTCCAGGCTGGTGTTCTGGTTTGGAGATCTCAACTTCCGAATTCAGGACCACGGCATGCACTTTGTCCGCTCCTGTATCAACAATCAGACCTACAACCTGCTGTGGAGCAAAGACCAGGTTTGACACTTCCAGAACCATTCAGCTGTTTGAGGGTTCATAGGGCTCCCAGCACACCACTTGAATGATCTGTGCATGAGCAGCCAGAATATTATTAATCATGCTTTGGTACTGTATTTGTAATTTGGGAGTTAGTGACAGCATTTAATGTGTGCGTTGTTGTTCTCAGTTGACCATGATGAAGAAGAACGAACAGATGCTCCAGGAGTTTGAGGAAGGGCCTCTGGACTTTCAACCCACGTACAAGTTTGACTTAAACTCCGATACTTATGACAGCAGGTAACTGTTTTAGTAACATCATTATAATCAGTCCTGATTAATCATAATCATAATTTAAAATCGTTTTTCATTTCCAGTACTTGCCTCTTAATTATGGTAATTTGTATATATTGCATCTGTGCCTTTTTACAACTTCACAGGCTCTACAGGACATGGTTTGGCTTTAAGTAAGAGTTCAAAACACATTTATGTCCACATCTCCCTTAATATATCATGTCACCCCTTTTTGAATTCACCTAACTGCACTACAGTATGTGCACACATGCTACTTTTAACAAAATGCTAAAAGTAGTATCCTCTTTTTTTAATGCATATTGTAAGTCTTGACCAATTTTCAAAGGCTTAATGAAGATCATCTTCATCTGTAACATACTGCAAATTATACAAACCAGCAGGTGGAGCTAACAGTCTTTTCAAGACAAATGTCAGATTGTGCAAAGAAAAGACTGAAATGCTTGTTTATTTTGCAGAATGTTGTCTGAGCTCACAGACCTGTTGTTTTGGGTGCCAATGTTATTGCTGTTAAAGGTACCCTGTGGAGTTTTTGACCACTAGTGGAACTATTGCACAATATTTTTATGAGTGGCTCTCCATTTGTTTTGTTTCATTGTTGCGCGCATGAGAACACAGGCCTGATCCACATTCCTTCCGACAGTTTCATGTTATTCTCATAATAGACACTTGGTGGAGGTAATCCAGAAAAATGCAGGGACTTCTAGCAAGCAAACATGAATGTAAACAACGCAGAAATTTAAAAAGAATTGACTTTACAAATGTTTTATGAGAAAGATAAGACATTCAACACATTTGTTAAGCATCAAAGATGCATACATGTGCTTTGATGAGAAACACTAAATGTATATACAACTTTTTGTTTAAAAACTCCAAAAGGTACTTCTAAATGGCAAAATAGAAATTAACCTGCCTTTAACCTACAGTGTGCATTACCATCTTACTGCTTTCAGAGCTTGTTTATATAAAAGGCAGTGTCCCAGAACAGCTGCTGCATAACAGTTAACATGCATGGCCGGAAATAGATGTTTTGGTAACATGGCAGCTATGACTGTGGATAATTCAATATGTGTGTGTTGGATTATAATTAGATCCATTAATCACCCAGACATGCAACCGCCTATGATGGAGGTTGCTGGCAGACAACAGCTACTGTGTGGTCTGTAAAAATCTGTTTAAATCATGTCACATTAACTGTAACAAAGATCCAAGTGTAATACACAGCCGTATCCTGTAATATGACAATGTAAATTGTAGCTGCCTTAACATACTAGGAAATACATTTGAAGTCATGTAATATTAGACATCTCATATAAAAATCTAAGTTCAAAATTTAGTTTAACACTTGAAAACTCTGTGTCCAAAGAACCTTAGAAACTCGAGAGAATCACAAATTTTGTATCTGTTAGACATAATATATCACAAACATTGGCATTAAATGTATCCATCTACTAAATTCCATGGCACAAAATAGCAGCTTGTACAATGGAATGTAATACTTTCATATTTACAAAGACAAACTGAACCGTTTAACTGTTATATTGGATGTACTATATATACAGGTCCACTAAGGCCCACAGTACTTGCAATTTGTTTGACACCTTGTCTGATATATTGTTACACAGTGAAAATTACAGTATTGCAAACACCTATCAGCTTACTGTATAATTATTTGAGTGGTCAGACTGTAACCTGGTTCTCGACCTCTAAATTGCTGCCCACGTCTCCAGTTATTATTTTTTTTGATGATTCAAATAGGTCTGATGTTGTGATCACTGAAGGCTGGTTCCAGAGCTTTGAGGCAAAATAAAAAATGCAGAGCCAGGAAAATGGCTACATCAATGAAAAAATGGCCACAAAAATAGCAACAAGGGTAAATGGGATTGATGCAGCTCTACAGGTCATTGTAATTAAAATACATAACAGAAAAAAACAGCTCAACAAATGGAATATTTCTTTGTTCATTGTGAAAAATATTAAGTTAACTGCTCCCAGAAACCGCTGCCACACCTTCTTTGTTGACTGAAATTTACTTCCGTTGACATAGATTACTCACTAAGGGGCCGTCCACACGGAAACGATTTTTGGTGCAAACGCACATTTTTAGCATCGTTTGGGCCCGTCGTCCACACGAATCCAACGTACTGCCTGAAAACACACTTTTTTGAAACCAGGTCCCAGGGTGAAAACATTTAAAAACGGCTCTCTTTTGGCTTCGTCTGGATGGTGAAGCCGGCTTTTTATCGTATCGATGATGTCATCGCCACACCCCTCGACCTCTTACCTGCAGCCCCGCACTAGTGCACGGCCACACACGACTGCGGTGAAGCTAAGCGAGCATATCCTAGCTCAATGGTCAAACCAGCTCACTTCATCCAGCTAAATAGTTTGTCTCTGCTCCCTGACACTTCCCTCTGCTGTGCCGGTCCTGGATTCTACACAAGATTTATTGCTAACGTTATGTAGCTAACGTTAAACATAGCTAAAATAGCTGGCCGCTAAAGTAGCTGGCCGCTACAGCAGCGACATAACCTTAACGTTAGCTGCTATGGTTAGCTAGCTAGCTGTTTATAAAGTGGAAGCTAACTAGCTAATCTGTCAGTTTAGCAACTCCTTGAACGGATTATAGTAACTTTTACCACGGCTTATTGTAGAAAAGCTACTGCAAGAAAAACGTGTAGATTATCAAAAAGACAAAGACATCAGTTTGTTTGACTGCCGATGTTAGCTAGTTAGCAGAGCTAACGTTAGCTCTGCCAGCTAGTGCGCTGCAATCATGTCCGATGGCAGACAGAAATGCAAAATAAAAAGCAATCCAACAGCACATTATACAATGTAAACAAAGACACGTTTCCTTGCGGAGGCCTTTATAAAATGAGAAAGTTATTATAGTCCATGGATGTATTAAGAGAACGTTAGTCTAGCTAGTCATGTTATGATGGGAAGTTAACTCTTCTTCTCCGTGTTTTGGTGAATTTCTGTAGCAGAAACAGCGCTGCCTATAGGCCTGGAATATGAAGTAGCGCGTTGAGTCATTTATAACCGGATACGTGTGGATGAAAAAAGTGTTGAAACGAATCCAGGGAAGACGGGTAAAAAAAAGATCGTTTTGGTACGTGTGGACGTGGCCTAACTCTCCTCTCAAACAGAAATATGCTAACATGAACACGATGTCGGACTGAATAATATAGTGAAACCCCCCCTACTTTTTCATCGGTCATCCAGTTATGCACCTTCCAACAGTCTTGATTCTTTCTTGTTGTAAAGAGTTGTCTTTGTCTCCTAACTAAAGCCCGTCTTTCTACTCTCTGTCCGTTGATGATTTGTTAACACATGTCCAGCGGTAAGAAGCGTAAACCTGCCTGGACCGACAGGATTCTGTGGCGGCTCCGACCCAAGGCCCCACCCTCTGATGAGCGAGATGAAAACAGGGTTGGACCGGATGCGAAGAAAGTCGGGCATGTGGAAGAGGATGAGGAGTACCCGCTGAAGATCAGGCAGGACTTGTACACCAGCAACATGGAGTACAGCATCAGTGACCACAAGCCTGTCATCAGTGTCTTCACACTGGAGGTGAGAAACTTGGACACAGTAAAGCAGTTGGTTGGATTATATATTTAGTGACAAGTCACATTCTTGTTTTGTTTTGAGAACAAATCCCATGAAAAGACTAAAACCAACAATTAACTGATTCTTCTGATGTATTGTGTGTGTATCCAAAGGCGGATCTTATTCCTCTGTGCCATAGAGCTCCCTTGTCCAAAAACTATTACAAACACATCAATGAGCCACATCGTTGCACTGGCTGACATGTTCCTGCATTACGATAAACACACGCTGTAGCTTGATTTTAGTCAATTCACAATCCCCAACAAAAACACCATTTCTTATTTTTTAAGAAACTTGCTAAAAACTTCAGTGGCCATCTGTTAGGCGGTTACTGAGTCTTTAAAATAAAAGTCAAAGTTTTGAGTTGAGATCCATTGGCAGGTTTTTGAAAGTGGGAAAGTATTATAGACAGATTAACGCATTTCTGGTTTTGGTCTTTTAATGGGATTTGTTGGCAAAACCAGAACTGTAGGATTTTACCAGCCTCATCCTTTTAATGTTTTTAAAGGCTTTTAAAGGATATCTGCTCTTTATTACAACCTGAGTCTTATTTCTGTATCTTAGGCCATGGTTTCTATTGGTTACGGTAACCTTTACAGTAATTGATGAGATCTGGCTGATATATCGATCAATATTAGCTAATTGTAGATATATTGATATCGGTGTGTATGTCAGCCAAGATGTAACAAGAAATTGCACTACAGAAATAAAAAACTTTATTTAAAGTGCTCATATTATGCTCATTTTCAGGTTCATAATTGTATTTAGAGGTTGTACCAGAATAGGTTTATGTAGTTTAATTTTCAGAAAACACCATATATTTGTTGTACTGCACATTGCTGCAGCTCCTCTTTCCCCCTGTGTGTTGAACCCTCTGTTTTAGCTACAGAGTAAGCCATCTCACTTCTGTACCATCTTTGTTGGGAGTCGCCCATGCACAGTAAGTACTGCTAGCCAGTCAGTTGCAGAGTATGATGGCGTGCCATGCTAGCAGCTAGGCGAGCATTATAATGTGTGTTACAAAGTGACGCACGTTTGTCACGGAAGTAAAGGCTGGACTACAATAGAGCTGTTTGGAGCAGTTTGTGAACAGTGTTTTCTCTGGAAGATGGTAAGTCCCTTTAGGGTGGACTTTGGGCTTTTTCACTTTGTAAACCTATAACGTGCACAAAAAGATATATAACACAATAAAGGAAAGGGGAAAAGCCCTAAAGCATAATATGAGCACTTTAAAAACAGTGTCCAAGGGCGCCTGGGTAGCTCACCTGGTAGAGCAGGCGCCCATATGCAGAGGCTCAGTCCTTGACACAGTGGCTCAGGGTTCAGGTCCGACCTGTGGCCATTTGCTGCATGTCTTCCCCTTCTCTCCCCACTGTCCTGTCTATTAAAGGCTAAAATAGCCAAAAAATTATCTTTAAAAAAAGACCAGAGAGCACTGGCAAGCTAATTTCTCCGATGTCCCGTTCAGTATGTATCTTGGTAAAAAAAAAGAAGAAACAAACAAATCTAAGCTACCCATATCAAGACTGTACTGATACTATCTGTTGGGATTTGATTTTAAACTCCCAAATATCGTTATCTGTATCAGCCTCAAAGATCCAGTATGGGTCGGGCTACAGCAAAATCTGATGGGGTGAGAAACGCAAGCAGTCAGATGATCAGACAAGGTGTTTAAAAGCTACCAGTTTAGCCAGATCATCTAAACTGAGGTTAGACTGTAAGTGAGCACACCTGAATGTTTGGAATAATTCCTTGCACAGCCACTGTTTTTCTGTGCAAGGAAAACAATGTCTTAGTAAACTTGGAAGTGGGTCAAGCTGATGGATGTTGCAATGGACAGTTTGGGTAATAATGTTTTCTAAATAACTTTGGCCAACCTGGGGATTCGTTTCAAACTGATCTGATTGTCTGACTGCTCCTGTTTATTTCACTGTCGGGCTTCTTTTTAGGAATGTCACATCCGTTGCCAAATCCTTCACTTGGTAAGCGATCACAACTGATAGAAACTGGGGCCAAACCTCCTAAATAAAATCCAAGTGGTAACTAGAGAGCACTCGGATAGCCCAGACCTCCGCCAAAGCCATACCCTGTCCCTCAATGTTAACGAATGTGAAAGATAGTTTGTGTATTCGCCCCATTATTCGGATCCTCTCCAAAATTGAATGGGTTCTTCCTTGGCCCATGCTACACCCTTCCATTAACTTATTATTATCATTAACAAAGGTAATAACAGGATTGAACAGACTGTATCCTTTTAAATATCTACAAATACGTTTACATATTCATCTGTGTATCATTTACCTTCAAAAGGCAAGATGATTTAACTTGTAGGTTTATTTCTCCACCTATCCAGCTGAGGAAGATGTACGAGACTCCTCTGGTGTGTCTGCAGGCAGAGGGCGACTGGAGCGCAGACATTGATGCAATGGTTCTCTACAGCCCTCTGCAGCCGTTCCCCTCCAGTACATGGGACTGGATCGGACTCTATAAGGTTGTCTGAACCACAACTATGCACATAGTATAACTGGCAATTTAAATGTGATATTTCAGTACGACAATCTTGAATGTGTGTACTCCAGGTTGGATTCACCAGTGTGTCGGACTACATCACCTACACGTGGGTCAAAGACGACGAAGTGGCCTTCAATGAAGAAGTCATACAGGTAGTAATTCGTGCACCAATGAGTAAGACACACTATCTTAAGAAAAACTATCCGAATAAAACCAACTGATGATATAATAAAAGATACATAAATAGAACAAAAGTCTCTCTGTTTTTGTAGGTATATGTTAGTAAAGAGGAACTCCCTGTGCGGGGAGCAGAGTGTGTGCTGTGCTACTACAGTAGTACTCTGCAGTGTATCATTGGAATCAGTGAGCCATTCAAGGTAAGTATTAAGCACATACTGTACTGTGTACCAAGAGTACTCCACAAATAGCCATTTATTTTCTCCTCCATCCTATTTGACAACTTAAAGCTCATTTAATTGGTCAGAAATGTTCCTGGGCGGGCGCCTGGGTAGCTCACCCATATACAGAGGTTTACTCCTCGATGCGAAGGCTGCGGATTCGACTCCAACCTGTGGCCCTTTGCGTCATGTCATTCCCCCTCTCTCTCTCTCTTTCTCTCTCTCGCTCTATCCCCTTTCATGTCTTCAGCTGTCCTATAAATAAAGGCCTAAAATGCCCAAAAAGCTATCTTTAAAAAAAAGAAATGTTCCTGGGCATGTAAGTAAGCACCAGTCTGACCTGCTGCTCTCTCTCTCGTAGGTCCATGAGTCCAAGGTAGCCAGTGAGGAAGGCTTGATGTCTGAGAAGATCAACGGACTTGACAAAACCATAGCGAGCGAAAACTTTTTGAACTGATCTATCAGTGTGGTATGATGTAGAAATGGATCTTGCTTGGGCCTGGATTGTTGTTGGATTGTTTCCTAACTTTCCTAAAAAAAAAGGTGCAGATTAGGACGCGTGTCCTGTTAATGCTGTTACACATGCACACTGACCTCTCTAACACTGCTGGTGTGGCTATTAGTTACTTACATGTCTGTGGTCAGTACATTTTTTTTTTTTTTTTTTTTTCTCTCCGACTGGTCTCTAGGGTCACATTTTCTCTACATATGTTGACCAGAATTGAAGGTCTGACTGAAATCAAGCAAAGCAGAAGCTATGAGCAATCCTTCATCAACTTAAAACCTGTTTCCCCCAGAATGGAAACTCAAATTTAAATTGGTCTGAACGTAGAACAAAGAAGTGCCAGCTTTGTGTCCTGGCTTAAAGCTTAATAAAATGACAAAGTTACTATACTGTGCACAAGATTGCTTTATAAGCTATGATGAAGTGCTTTGATTGGATGTTATGTGTTTGTTTAATGAGGAATTTGGTTGCCAGGTTAGACATATTGATAAAACAGAAGGGGAAGTATGTTGTAGGATCTGTGTGATCAGTCCAGTGTGTCAGTTGATGTAAGGAAGCGCTCCTTTCAAGGCTGTGTTAGAAAATCCAAATATTTGTCTCCATGTTTTAATGCTGGACTTCATGCTCTCACAGCGGCTTCGGTGTGGCAGAATGAAAAGCTGGAACACTGAATATTGGAGTCTGACTAGTTTGGAAGGGTGAAAACACCTTAGCCAAACTTCACCGGACTGCTACAGTTATGTCAAGAAAAAGGGAATTGCAAAACTAACAAAGCTCATTTGCCATTTTTTGTTTTCACATTAATTTGTTGTCAGCAAAATAATAATAAAATATAACTTCATAAATAAGTCTACTTTAGTTGTATGAAAGTAAAGAGCTGTCCACCAGAATCCAGAACGCGAATTCCCTTTCTCTGCTTGTGTGTGTGTGTGTGTGTGTGTGTGTGTGTGTGTGTGTGTGTGTGTGTGTGTGTGTGTGTGTGTGTGTGTGTGTGTGTGTGTGTGTGTGTGTGTGTGTGTGTGTGTGTGTGTGTGTCACAGACTACTTGAAAGCAAAATTGAGAAAGATATGTTGCACTGTTTATTGTTAATGTATAAGTATAGGTTGTTATAAGTGTGTAAAGAAAGAATATAATTAGTTTTTTTTTTCTTCAAAAAACAATATGGTTTCAGCAAGTGCCTTTGAAATGATTGTGGCTTTGTATTTAGTGTACTGTACTATGCTGCTCAGTTTTGATACAATGTGTCATTAATATTCATTTATTTATCATAACATGGCGTGGTTTTCATGGCCTCTTGCTGTTCCTCTTGATTATAAATATTGCTGTTCTAAACTTTCACCAACACAAAGATTGAATGTTGTTACTGGCTTGCTGGAATCAATTATATTAGTCAATTTAGGTTGGTTAGGTTTTTTACTAAAAAATTACCTATTTTCTGAAATAGTAATGAAATGTAATGTACTGTAAGACAATGCCAACAAATGTATAGCTTTGCAAATGAAAATAAATAACTTACTTAATTCTTTGTGTTGTTTATTACTATTCTATTCTCGATCATTGTATTATCATTGTCATTAGGTGTATGATTCTAAAGTGTAATGTCATCAAAACAGTGAAATGTAGATAGTAATTAACGGCAACTCCAGAAAAATGGACCGTATCCACCCGTAACATGTTATCTGTTGCCATAGTCACCATTTGTTAAATTACATTTGACCTCAAGCGAGAGACCGAACACATCAAAACAAGGTATGGTACTTTTGTTTTTTGCTGTAATGTGTGTTTTGGGGTGAGGTTATAGCCATAGAAATAGAATTGGAAATGGGCATATTTCTATGCGTCCTCTGCATGTGCAGTTTCACATTTCCTCACTGTAGCCAACAAAATATATACAGCAAATATAAAGGTCTACAACCTTCGTGGATTACTCCCAATATTGCAGTTTTGGGATTATTTTATAACGATTCTTCAAAACATAAAATAAACTAAAGTCTAGTTCCATGACCAACATACCTGTAAATATCTGTTATTTTCCCATCAGTGTTCTCTCCATGTACTTGCAAGAGTAATAGTATGGACTTCTCAGAGCATTACTTCTTTTTAATAAGCAGTTTTGTGTCATAACTATAGCTTGATATTATTTTCTATTAGGTTAAAATACAGGTTGACCCAGCTGACTTTAGTTTAGTTTGTATTTAGCAAAAGGAACATCACAAAGTTATCAAGCATGTCAAGTTTACTTAAATACAGAGTATTATATTCTGAACCACTTCCTCTTCATGCAAGCACAAAGGCTTGCACACTAACAAACTAAAAGTTATTAAAACTAAAAACAAAATGTAAACCTTAATTTAAACATAAGAAAATAATATGAAATAATGAAAGTACATTTTAACAGCACAATTACTTGTCATTTATCCCTAATGAAACATTGATCAAAGAGCTCTGAAGCAGCTCATCCATTCCGAGGAGCTCTCCCTTTATTTCAGGTGAATGTGGATTTGGCACTTTGCCTAAAAACAGAGAGAGAGGAAGGGGAAAACCTCTTACCATAGGAACTTTTTTAACAATGTAAATACAAATGTGTGAGGCAGGAATGTTACCGCATGCCAACGTAGTGTGATGAGGGGCAGGGCCAGATGACAGTGGGGGCAGGTGCTGATCTGGTCTGGGTCACCTCCATCACCCCAGGGACCTCTGCTGGGTCCGTCTGACGGAAAGGTTGACTTATAGGTCCTGCTTAGCCAAGGAGTGGCCCCCTGCCTGAAGAAATCATCCTCATCCTCACTCTCTGCCTCTTCATTGTCCAACCTGGTTGCTGGAACACACTCCAGCTGGTTTGTTGGACCAGACAAAGGTATTACTTCAATGACTGCATGTTGAAAAATGCTGTACAGTGGATTTGGGCTTCAAACAAGACTATGGGAGAAGTATCTCTGCGTTAATGACTTATGAACAGGTGAAAAAAAGGATGCCAGGATCATTTTACTCATTAAAAGTTACTTTTTTTATTTTGGAGAGGATTCGAATCACAGGCGAATACACTCATTTTGTTAACATTGCAAGATGTTTTTAATGCTCCACATAAGGTATGTTTAGCATCAGGAATTGTTCCCATATTATGTGAAATGCTTTAAAAGATGTATACCTTATGTTCCTCTATATCCTCAGCTGGAAATGATGCCATACAGCTCCTACAAGTCACTTCTATATTAGCTTTAAAAAATAGAAAAATTTAGAAAACAGACATGGTCATAGTTAAAGAACAAACAATTCTGTAAGTTAATTGGTGTTTGTGCTGAAGCCTTACTCTTGTTTGGTGGCAGTTTGCTGGTAGTTTGAGGAGGACCTGTGCCATTGTTAGTAGCTGAGCAGGTCAAGCCGTGCTTGGGCTGGTCCTTCAGGGTGACGTAGCGGCCGCAGTCCCTGCAGAGTTCAGTGCGACTCCCACAGAACAGACAATGTTCGTCCAGCTCCTTCCACGGCAGCTCCAGCTCGCAGAACTGACAGCTCTGCAGACGCTCCACACACTCATCAGACTGGGAGATGGAGCAGAGAAGAGTCAGACTGATAAATCTAAGTTTAACCTTTACTACAGATCTGATGTCAGACAGTGTTGCTCTTTTGGAGGCATTGCTCTTTCACCCCCCCCCCACCCCCCCCCCCCCCCCCCCCCCACGTTGACAGGAATGAAGTTATGGGGTAACTCTGAATATTTGCATATTCTGGCATTTGTTGGCGTGATGGCCACAGCCATGGCCACAGGCCACACAGCAGTCTTAAAAGTGGTAACTTCTTGCACTCATGTTTATTTTCTTTGTCTTATGTTTTCTAAAGATTGGTTCATATAATTTTCCAGACACATTATATATACTTTATTTAGTTGAAAGTAAAAGGTATCTTTTTTTAGCGCGCACATTTAGTTACTTTTGTATTGTCTATTTCTTTCTTATAACCATTTTTTTTTTTTGAGCTCGCGAGTTTGGAGATTCCACACTAAGGTCTTTCCAGGCAGTCTGCAGGGAAACGGGTGACGGCTGGAGAAAGAGCTGTTTTATAGGGACGTGGCCTAATTGGACGCTACCACCGCTTGCCGTGTCATGGGGAGCTTTATTCTTTCTTTAAGATTATTTTTCGACTTGATTAACATCAAGTCAAGGTTTATATTTTCTGGAATAAGTGTTGGTTTTGTTTAGATTGTTGTTTATAGTTTAATTAGTACTGTTTTATTGTTAGATTACCCTTTTTGTCAAACATGGTCCGATCAGCCGGTATATTTGTTCCCTTTCTTTCATGTTTGTTAGGTCAGGGCAGTTGTACGTTAGTTTATTCTGTTAAGTACTTTAGTTACGTTCTGTTTAGTTGATCTCTTTTATGGGCCCAGAACTTATCTTCACTTGTGTTGTTTAATAATTCTTGCTATTTTTGGGTAAATAAAACTCCTTCTTTTGAAACTTACCTGTGACTCCATGTGCCTTACTGCTTTGCTCCTCACAGTTGGCATGACAGTGGAAATGAAATGATGATCCAATCCAGAATAATTATCAATCCTTGAAACCCCTCATGAGAGACCAATTTTAAAAAGTATGTTTAAAATCGAAGTAACAGTGACCTACTGTACATATCCTAACTTTTAGTCCCTAATGTGGCTTACTGGCTCCTACATTTCCCATAATGCAACAAGATCATTAAATATGTTTCCTATACTGTACAATACTATATAGCTTATGTCCAGGCAAACAGCACCAACAGTACCACTGGACTTACCTCATGATCCAGTAGGTGACAATGTTCTAGCTTCTGGTTACACTTGGAGCATCTCACCTGCAAACAAACAGTGTTGTTAACCTACAGAACATGCACCAGCATGTGTGTGTGTGTGTGTGTGTATACCTGGGTGTGCTGTTCCTCTCTGTGTTGGTTCAGTTGCTCTCTAGGAACTGGTTCATCACAGTCAGGGCAGAGACATAAGAAGCGGCTGCAGTGTGTTTCATGTAGAGCAAAGTTGGCCCCTGCGACCTCCTTGTGGCTTAAAGAGAAGAGAGGGTCATATTCTGTCTGTCATGAGTCATGACAGGTATAAAAAGGTATAGAAAGCTTATTGTATCCTTAGGGTTTATTTATTATTCTGGCATATTTAGATTCAACTCCCCTCCCTACCCCAATCATCTTCAAACAGTCCCTTATGGTTACTGGCTGATATGAGTGTATATATATTTTTTTTATTTAAATTTTTCTCCACTCTCTAATTGTCAACCTTTATTGCAATTGGATTATTTACACAAAGAACTACGCAGAGGGGATTATTATTATTATTATTATTATTATTATTATTATTATTATTAATAATAATAATAATAATTATCATAATATATTCAAACAGGTGTCAATACTGGGGCAAGACAGGAAGTTGTTATGCATTGACTGAAAATGACTACTGACTCACTGAATTATTGATTTGATCGGTGTTTGGATTTAAAAGCAGAATCAGTTGACACTAGTAATTATGCACACCCTTTAAAGAAGACTATCAACAAGAGGTGTCCATCTGGTAAATGTAGAGAACACCTTTTTCTTTTTCATCTTGAAGACAAAAGTGAACTGTTTGTACCCATTGTCCTATGACATGTAGTCATGTTATGTGTCCACTGTGGCTACATCTGCCCTGTTTCCAAAACCTGTACAGTAAGCCTAATACAGAAAGTGAAAGGCAAACTATGTATCCTCGGGCTGTAGCCTAACCTCTTGGGTAATGAGCCTTACTTCTTTCTTATGAAATCACTTTATGGAAAATTTCATTAACACAATTTAGCCTACAAGTTCCTATTGCCTTGCCATCAGATATTCACAAGTAGCCTACAATGAATGTGAGTTAGGATTTCCAATTTCTTACAAATATCGGCTTACGTAATGCACCAAGCAGGACTTTATCCCACTGCTCGCTGCCTGTGAGGTGTTTGTTGGAATACAGCCGTCCAAATCATAGCGACATAAATATTATTTATGTAATTCAACTTGAACTGAAAGTAAACTCTCACCACTTGCCGCAGGTGCGTGTTGCCTCTTTGTTATCCATCGACAAAAATCCTTGAATAATAATCCACTGACAGCTAAAGTGTCATGACTTGACACATTTGGTCTCAATTCAGCAGAACCGAAAGCTAAACCGTTCTGTTTCAGCACTTGTTTTTATTTGCGCATCTGACACATGATGGCGCCAAAGGTCTAATGTGACTGCTATGGTTGTGTCAGTTCATTTGACTGTAAGCTTGGTTATGACTGCAGCACAGAATCATATCTGTAGAGATATTACACTGTGTGAATAGTGTTTGGGCCTTAAAAAGATCTCAATATTCTGAACATAATTAACATGAAGTGGGTAGTCTCTTGAACTTACATTGTGATATTGCAAATAACCTATTGTCCTTGGGGTTTAGCTATATTACAAGATGATCATAATATCTTTAATAGCCCCTGCAGACTTGACAGCACGGGGGGAAGCTGAATTAAGCAGTTAATTAATTACCATACTTACATACAAGCCTGCTACTTTTGATGGGCCCAGTGAGCTGGACAAAAAGAAGAGGATGAGTCAATGTTGGAGCAAAGGTCAGTGGTGCGTTATTATTATTTCCACTATTTTTCTTGGCAAGACCCAAGATGGTTGAGTTATTGAATGAAGCTGTTTCTATTGACTACCTCATCGATTCAAATTATTATAATTAGCAAAAACTCAAAATCCAACCAGTGATAGCTCTGGGTTAGGCTACTTTGTTTTTCTCAAGAACGGCAAAACACCTTTTCCTCCACAACTTGGATCAACTCCAGGTTAACTTCATCTTTAACTTGGCTAAAGTGACTTCTTTTTTTTATCAATATTTACATGTTCATTATAATGCCACTCCTGTTATATCCAGTAATTATAGTATTTCCCATCGTAAACTAACACAGAAAGGCCTATTTCGCCTTGCTCAAGTGTTGATTGTGATATTTCCGATAGTTATTGAATGCAGCAAAAAAAAAGAAAAAGAAAAAGAAAAGATTTGGAGGAAGGAAGCACGACGCGTCACTATGGAGACAGAATGATGCCGGAAGTAGCGACTATAATGGTGAGCTATGTCCACTATACTTTGACTATAAAACAGAATAAAGTGAATAAAAAAAAGAGTATTTAGCGTGGCGCTGTATAGTACTGAAGTTTTATTTTGCTCGTGTCGTGTTGCTTTAGTCTCGTGCAAGAGAGTTGAAACACACTGCTGCACTGATTTGTTCGCGCGTCTTTCTTTTTATTCATAATAAAAATGGCCCGAAAAGCTATCGACGTGTCAGCTATATTTCGGGTCTTAACGTTATTTCAAGTTGAAGACATTTAGCTACTGTATCCGTAGTAGTTTATACGTGATTCTAGCAGACAACACCGAACTTGTTCACACAACAAATGCCAGTTATATTTTGTGTAAGCTTGTTGTGTAACGTCTGCGGTTATGCCGACTACAATGTTTACGTCGTCAAAGATGTGACCAATTTGCCATGAGTAAGGCCACAATAAAATAGTCGCATTTGAAACTATTTTTGTTTGATAATATCACTATAACGTTACGCTGGAACGTAGCTATGTCTTTGGTGCGTTTTGCTGTAATTTGGTTTAGCTCTATGCACGACGTTATATTAGGCATAGGCCACTGTAGAATGAGGTGACAGAATATTCAGACATTTCTATTTTGCCATTCATCTCAATAAAGACCTTTTATCATTTTCCAGGAAGTTTGAAAAGTAAACATGGATAGAGTTTAAGAGTGGGCACATGTGCACCTACAAGGGCTGTCTGACCTCACCCACCACCTCCAACCCACCCCCACCTGCAACCAGGAATGTCCCGCTCAGCCACCCTGGCCCAGAGGCTCTGTCCCTACTTCACCAGCGTCTGTTGTTGGCTGAGGAGGAGGCTGAAGCTCTTATTCAAGACATGGGGGCTCTGGGGGTTTCCAGGGACCAAATCTTGGGATCTGCACAGAGAATAGATGCTACTCAGCACCCTGTAAGTCCTCTGAAGATGCGTTGGGTCCTTGGGGATGAAGGCATGCTGTGGCAACAGTGTGACTCTCTAGTGAGCCGGGTGTGTCGCATGGAAAGTCTGCTACAGACCCTCAAACTCACCATCTTCCGCCTAGAGACCGAGAGAGAGCTGGATCCCTCTCACGCAGGTAATGGCTGATATGTAATGTTAAAACATTAGTGATCTTACTAACTGTATTGGTACAGTGGCAGCTACAATCAGGATCCAGCTATGCAGTGGAATATAAACAAGAGCAAAGATGGGGGATACTTAAACATAACAAAACTAGGGCTGGGTATCAGTCAAAAACTTTCGATACCGCTACTGATACCAATACCGTGATTTCAATACCGGTTCTTAAACAATATTGTATTTGATACCAATTTAATAAAACAAAAAAAAATTACAACATTAAACATTGCGGCACAAATCTCTTTATTTATTTTCCCGCTCGTATTATGTGAGCCCCGTCTCTGTGCGTAACGTAGAGTTTTTCCTGCTTGTCTCTAGGACGTGTAACATTAGACAGCCAATCACAAACATTATTAGATCTTGGTAGAAGCGTGCTACATACTTATTGGCTCACTGGCACAAATGAGATTGAGGTATTAAAATTGGGTATTGAATGACTAAGCATTTTTTCAAATGTCGATACTAAAAAGTATTGAATTCGGTACCCAGCCCTAAACACACCTAATGACTATATCACTAGAATTACAGATATTAAGTAGACATAAAGAAATTGTGTGGGAGTTGTGGGTACGTTTTTGTTACGTTATTTTCTGACTGCTAATGTTCCTGGTGCAGCTCATCTGAAGCAGCAGCTGGCAGCGCTGCAGCAGGAGAGTCAGGAGGAGTATCAGGCCTCCAGGAGGGAGGTGATGAAGCTCAGGGACCGACTTCAGAAGGCTTACCAGGAAAGAGACGAGGCTCGCACAGAGGTGCAGATGCTGGGGGAGACTGTGGAGATAGCTACTGCCGCCAAGGTGATGCTAAAATTCCTTTTTACGGCTTGGGTCTTATTTTTGTACACTACTCACCATTTTCATTGAAGAGATAAAGTTATACATCAAGATGGGACAATGTTTGTAATTATCACCTTTGTTTTTACTTCCAATTAAATTATTGATGTCTCACTCCCAGCATTTTATTCTCAAGTCACAAAAATGTGACTAATTTTGCAAACATTCTTGGCTCAGCTTGTCTTTTTAACATAATTGTTGTGGTGTCAGGATGTACATATAGTGGGACTCACATTTTCTAAATTTAGATATTGCTATTTTCTTTTTAAACAGATCAGAAGAAAGGATGAAAAGACAATAGTAAAAAAAAAAGATTTTGAAAATTAAATTTAAAATGTTAATTCTTCCAGTTTTTCCCCTAAGAGATTTTCTGTGATGTGCTCATTGCACAAATACCTAATTACTGTAAAGTGTAGTGATCAGTGTCTTTTTAGCGCAGAAAATACAAGTTGGACATACAATCTAGGTGGAAATATTTTGAAACAGAAAAAAACAATGTGCTTTAGGTGCACAGTCATTGGGTTATGGGTTGTGATTATTCCCATTTGTCTTTTGCTCCAGATGGATGTGGCTTTGGCTGCCAAGGAGCTGAAGATTGTAAAATTAGAGATGAGTCAGAAAGTGATGGAGGTGAGTCGCTAATTATCTTCATTTATTTTGGCCCTTTTATCCCCAATCCCCCACTGACAAACCTTTATATTATAAGCCCTGGCTAACTGAAAATAAACCATCTCAACAAAACTTCCCTCTGGTCAGATGAAAGAGCAGATGAGACAGGAGTCGGCCCGCTCCGATGAAGCCATGATATCTCACAGCGAGCTTCTCCAGCGTGTTGAGGAGATGGAGAGAGTGGTAGAGATGGAGAGGAGACAGGTACATCGTAAGAGAGCTCACAGAGTAATTAGAATGTGTAAACAGCAGCTGACATGTTGTCTTCCTTTGGCCTCCCAGGCTCTGCTGCTGCGGTCGGATTGCCAGGTCTTGCAAGTGCAAGTCCAAACCAGCCGGCAGCAACTGGAAGAAGAAAAAGACAGAGGCAGGCAGCTGGAGGAACACTGTCAGGAACTCAAAGAACAGACAGGTTAGGAGTGTCAAGGGATACAAAACCAATCTGCTGTTGCTGTGCTACAACCATCACAAAATGCTGCTGTAAGGCTTTTCAGGAAAAGACTAATTTTACTTTACTAGCTGTCAGTTAGGTATAGAATAGATTCATAATTCTTTTGGTCACTTACAGTGTATTGCGTGGTCAGGTCCTCTCTCACGGGCCAGATAGTTGTTCTAAGCTCCACTCTGATAGCTGTAGAAATACACCCCATCAACCTGAATCATAAAGTGGGCCAAGGCTAGGCTAGAAAACAGTGAGAAATGCATATCACAATTTCTCAGAGCCATCTTCAACGTTGCTTGTTATGTCCGAACAACGGTCCAAAACTCAAAGATTTTGAATGTACAATAAAATAAGACAGAGAAGAGCAGAAAAGTCTCACATTTGAGAGTTTGGAACTAGATGATATTTGGCATTTATATTGAAAAAAAATTACTTCATGAATTGATTATTTTTCTGACAACTCATTGATTAATGGATGTTGAATTGCATTTTTCTGTTTCATTTTCACAGCAATGAAGGACTCCCTTGTGGCTGAGTTGAAAACTGAACTGAAAGTAAGTAGACAGAGACAAATTCTTCAATAAAGTTTCATCTGTTAAATCTGTATTTCTGTTGGTGAATATTGTTTGGCTGTATATATATATATATATATATATATATATATATATATATACACAGTGCTGCTCATAAGTATTCATACCCATGCTAAAGTTGACTAAAAAGAGGAATAAAAAAATCATCTTTTGGAAATTGATCTTAATGCCTTAATTTAAAAAATGAGGAAAAAAATTAGGCTAACTGAAATAAAACCATGCCAATCTCTAGGTATGGTGAAGGGTATGTGATGATGTGGGGCTATTTTAATTCCAAAGGCCAAGGGAACTTTATCAGGATGCATAGTATCCTGGATCCATGAAATAACTGGCCTTTAAAAATAAAAATCTGCCTTCCTCTATGGAAATTTAACATAGGGGTATGTATAATTATGGCCCCTGTATTTTAAGGAAGAACATTTATTTATTTACAATACATTATTCATTCACAAAAAGAATTGGTGTCCTTAAAAGGTCTGATTTTTCCTCATTTTTTAAATTAAGGCATTAAGATCAATTTCCAAAAGATGATTTTTTTATTCCTCTTTTTAGTCAACTTTAGCATGGGTATGAATACTTATGAGCAGCACTATATATATATATATATATATATATATATATATATATATATATATATATATATATATATATATATATATATATATATATATATATATAAATATAAATAATAAAGAGACCCTAAATAAGCAGATGCAGCTCAGCAGCTTTTCTCTTCCTCCTCTCTGTGTCTTTCAGGCTGAGAGGAGTCGTGTGGTCAAGCAACTCCAAGAGCGAGACCTACAGCTGGAGGCAGCCAGGCGCAACATTCAGACTGAGCTGCATGTGGCGCTAACAGATAAAGTTAGCCTGCAGCTGGAGCTGTGAGTCTCTTACCTTAACACTTAACAGTAACAGTGTTATTTTTTTAATAATATGATATTGTCGTAATCATGATATAAATAGCAGGAAAAATTAACAACTGAAATACTGTTTGTAAGTGTTCGAAATGCTGATTTTTTTATTGCAAGACTCACATAAGCAAGGTTTTGTGTTGTGTCTGAATGAGTATTCTGTGAAACGTTTTTGATAGGGTGGGCTAATTAACTAAAATTAATATCTGCATAACAATAGGAGAATTTCCTATTGTTGATATATATCAGGATATGTCAGTGATATGCTATTTTTCATGCAATATTCTGATTAGCATTTGTTTTTTTAAAGTTGTTGTTGTTTAGTTTGAACAACAGAGGGTGCTGCTTTGCTGACTTGTTGCTTTTCATTACTGAGTTCTGGTTTGCTCTTCTTGGACTCTTCTTCTTCTTCCCAGCCATGTCTGTCCTAAAATTGGAAAACATATACAAAAAAAACTTTTTTTTTTTTCAAAGAAATCAAAAATGTATTAAACTAAAATATGACATTAGTTTTTACTTTACTTTAAGATTTTGGAAAATCCTAAGCTCCTCAGCAGCTAAATTAACATTCACATTTGGAGCATAACAATGTTTTTTGTTGTTGCAGTTTACAGTTTTATTGTTTTTTATATTTTGCAATGCTTTGGCTTTTGGTTGCAGTTATTGTTTTCAGATATTGTTGTTTTTTCATTTTTTTTTAATTTTAATTATTTTGACACTAATATAATTATAAGTAAATTAGTATTGCTTAATAAATAATGCAATCAACAATAAATATGTGCATGCATTATTTGATTTTTAAAACAACCTCCCAGCCAAACTGAACCGCAGCAAATTGTGCCATACATGACACCACAATCATCTGTCTCTTTCTCTTATTTCTCTCGATTCCATCCATTCACTGTCTCATAAGAGATGAGTGTTAGTGGCAGAGGATACTTTTTTAACATTAAAAGGGTTAGACAGGGCTAGACAGATATATTGGTTTGCAAAGTCTGAGGCTGATATTTGGCATTTTTCCTTTTATTAAAAATCAAAGTCAGTCTCTGTTATCCATCTCTGATCTGAATCAGGTTTTTTTATTTTTGACTTTTCCATTGTGTCATTATTTAATGAAACCTGTCTCACTGTGTTGCGGACCCAACCACCTAAAACAATGGTAGGCTATAAGTTTGCCATTCAGTGAAGAGATTCACTATTTGATGGTCTAACACTGCTGCTAGTGATGTATTTCGGAAACCGTAAAAACTGAAGAAAAAAAAAACACATTGAGAGAAGTGTATTAAGTTTTTGAAAGTACCTTTTTAGATTAAAAAAATCTGTCTTTCTTCAGAGAGAAGCTCGAGAGTGAACATGCACAGCTCGTGCAGAGGTCCTCCATTGCACAAGAGACAGCAGTCACTCAGAGGGAACAATTGGAGCGAACTATTGAGAGGCTACGGGGGGAGCTGAGCACTGCCAAAAAAGAGGAGGCGGCAATGAGGAAAGACCTGGAGGGTTCAAAACATGAGGTACAGTATATTCAACAAATGCAGTACTATTTTTTTGCATGATGGGTAGTGTTGTACCATGAAGTAAAACAATCACTCTTTTGTGTATCCTTATCTCCTTGGCTACCAGTTATGTCTTGTTGTCACGAAGTTGGAGGGTGAGAGGAGCAGTCTGGAGAGTCAACTCAGTGAGGCCAAGGTAGGTTTGTCTTGAACACTATCCTACCCTTTAACATACTTTATATACATTCACCTGTTGGTCATAGTACTTACTTCTGTCCATGTTGGTGGGCTGTGAACCTGTGACTGACAGCGGGAGATGGTATCTCTGAGCTCAGCCTTACAGAGCCAGCAAGTTGAGAACAGGAGGCTCATGGGACATAAGGTACAACACACACACAAACACTAATCAGACAATCAATGTTCTCACTTTTTAAATGATACTTAAACCAGTGCACAACTAAATAGGTTTAAACCATAAAGGTCCGATATTGTAAAATGTAAAAACAATTTCAAGGCCAAGGTTGAGGTGCTATATAAATACTTTGAAAGTATCAAAACACTCAATCGGAGAAATATACAGCACGTATACAGACGAGCCGCCAGGACTTCCGTTGAGTTGTGATGTCACAACTATTCTCTATATTGGTGGTAAGTGCTGCTACAGTGCCGTCATCGCAGTCATTCCCGGCTGCAATGACGCCAAGATGATGCAGATGTTGAAGACCCAAGAACACTGACCAATCAGACCAGACTGGGCTTTTTTTAGGAGAGAGGCTTGAAGAGGCAGGCGCTAAAACAGAGCGTTTCAGACAGATGGTGAATATTGTCAGACAATATGAGGGGAATAAATAGTTCTTTGAACATTGGAGCAGGTAAATATAAAATACAAGTATGAACTTGAAATGAGCATACTATGGGACCTTAAGGAATGAGATATGAAGAAGGTGTTTTGGTGTTTTTCATTCATTTTTTTCATGAATGGTTCAAACTCAATGGTACATCTCTGAGGAACTTCTGTACCCACAAAAATACCCACATTCCATTATCATATGTGATAATCAAACAATGAAACCCATAAAACTAGATTGGCAGTTCTTTATAAGAAACAGTGCAACCGATTATATTGTAGCTTTCACAGACTTTTAATTCTTATAGGCAAGACATCTTGGACTATCTATATTTCCTTTTTTACAAAAACATTGGTTTAACCTTAGTACATGCTTTGATCAAGTGTATTTACAAATAAACAAACTTGTCCTTACAGTGAGCAGTTACATCACCCGTCTTGTTCTGTAGATCAGTGAGCTGGAGGCCTTGCAGGGAGTCTGTGGTCCTGCAGGAGCTGTTGCAAGTCAAACCCTTGAAAGCATCCTGGCCTCCAATACCAGCCTCCAACTCAACAGTTGGAACCTGCAGCAGAAGCTGGGGGGTAGAGAGCAGGAGCTGGCCACACTCAAGATCGACAGGTCAGTGCTGAATGGGGTTTACAAACGCTGCATGGCAAAATTAAAGTATGTACAGTGTGTGCATATCTAGATCATATAAGCTAAGTAGCAGGTGATGTTACATGTTGCTTTCCTCTGTGTCAGGCTGCAGGCTCAGAGAGAAATCAGGAAACACCATGTAGAGGTGGAGAAACTCCAGCAACTCCTGACATCTACTCACTCCAAGAACAACAAAGCTGTAAGCACACACCATTTCTTTAATGGATGCACTTATACACACATGTGTATGATTGGTGGAGACTGAATGATATTTTTATCTGGAATGATCTTAAAAGAAAATATATACATATAAAATGAATGAAAGAATAACAAACAACAAAAATAAATGACTATCTCGACTCTAGTGTCCTTGCCGTTTTTAGAAAGTCAGCTGAATATTCAACTGGATTGTTAGCTTAACTGTGTACGAAGAAGGTGAAGTAGTGAGAATAGTTGGAAAAGTGGGAATGGTTTTAATTAGTATGAATTTCATTGAAAAGTTGAATAACCTCACTAATGTAAAAAAAGATGTGGAATATGTAAAGATTTTTTGAAAAGCTAACGCTAAACTGAATTATTGGCTTTGAAAATAAATAATGCCAAAAGATAGACAACATTGTACACACATTGTTGGAATACATTTTCTAGCTAAAAGTAAAATAAGTAGAGAAGAGAGAGCTGTGAGAAAGATTTATTTAAAACTCAAATGCATTGCACTTCACTGTTGAAAAAGCTGGAAGTTGAAATGTAAATCTGTCAGAGTTGGAACCTGAACTGCATTACCTTAATAAGCTAAGAGCTGAAATAGATTGCCAGAAAAGCTGGAAGCTAAACAGGAATACTGTCAAAAGTGGAAGTTCAAATGAATTAACTGAAAAGGCTGGAAGAAGAAATACTTTGTCTTATTATCCGACATATCCATTGCACAGAACAAAAAAGCATCACCCTAAAGAACTGAGAGGCGATGAATGTTAAGTCTTCATCAGCAGTAACTTAACACGACTCCTATAAGCGAACATGAAATAATAATAATTTTAATAATGTTGAAATATAATTTGTGTGGAAGTAAAAAATGACTCTGAAATCACTGTTTAAATACTCTACGTTTGAGTTGAGGCTCAACACTGTATGAGGATAAATAACACAAAAGTCAATGACGAGTGGTGAAGGGTATCTTGTCACTCTAAGGCAGATAATTCAAAGATTATAAGTCCTATTGCTTAAATGAGCAATTTGCACATTGGCTGACAATAGACAAGAATATCTACGTTTTGACGTATAAATTGTGTATGACAAGTAACAATTGTGGGCCTGAGAGCAAGTTATAGAGGTTTTAAGATTTTCCAAGTCTGCCTCACTCTAGTGATGTCATCACCCACTTTAAGTTATGCAATACACACCCATTATAAACGCAGAAAAAGCCTGAAAAAAGCACTAAACTTAAACAGTAATAACACAAAAATTGTAAAAGATATCAAAAAGCTGAATCATACTGTAATAGCTGGGGATTCCCCCATTGATTGACCGCCGATCATTATTGTTCGATATTTACTAAAAACACGTGACCAGGTGACTTTAATCTCTTCTAGCTGCCGATAGACTACTAAACACACATATAGTTAAAAACTCCAACAACAACAACAACCGCATGTCTGTGACTGCCTGTTTATGTGAAGTGAAGTCCTCCCACGGCCACCTCCCACCCACCTTATTTGCCAGGAGCTGCACGTGGTTGCTCAGGCGCGCGCGCACTATTACAAACAAAACCACTGTCAGTCACACTTCCCATTCACCTCTATGGGAGCAGCCGTGCAATGCATTTTGGTAGCATCGCAGGGACTTTGGAGAAGCAGGGTGCTGAAAAAAAAGTCATAGTATAGTATGTTGAAAAAAGTCATAAAAAAGTCATAGTATAGTATGTCTAAAAAAGTCACAGTATAGCATGTCGAAAAAAAAGTAATAAGCAAGATTGACAAGAACACAAGTTTTGTCTTCATCCCTTTTAAAGTAGATTTTGAAACTAATTGTACCCTACAGGATTTGAACACTCAACCTTCCTTTTGTCTTCCAAACATTCTCTTATCACCCTAGGCCATCTGACCTGACACAGTTTTATGTTTTCATCACATTTGGCTCTTTCACTTAGTATATTGGACCTAAAAAATATCAGATTCAAACGCTCAACCTTCTGTCTTCCAATCATGCTATTCTCATAGTATAGCATGTTGAAAAAAGTCATAATATAGCATGTCGAAAAAAGTGATAAAATAGTCATAGTATAGTATATCTAAAAAAGTCATAGTATAGCATGTCAAAAAAAATGATAAAAAAATCATAGTATAGTATGTCGACAAAAGTCATAGTATAGCATGTCGAAAAAAGTCATAATATATCATAGTATAGCATGTCGAAAAAAGCGATAGTATAATATGTCGAAAAACATGTTAAAAGTATGTCGAAAAAAAGTCATAAAAAGTAATAGACTAGTATGTCGAAAAAGTGGAAAAAAATCATAGTATAGTATGTAGAAAAAAGTGAAAAAAATTATAGTATAGTATGTTGAAAAAATATATAATATAGTATGTCGTAAAAAGTCAGTATAGTATGTTGAAAAAGTGATAAAAAGTCATATAATAGTATGTCAAAAAAAGTCATAGTATTGTATGTCGACAGAAGTGATAAAAAAGTAATAGTGTAGTTTGTCGAAAAAATCATAGTGATAGTATGTTGAAAAAAGTCATAGTACAGTATGTGGAAAAAAGTGATTAAAAAGTCATAGTATAGTATTTCAAAAAACGTCATAGTATAGTATTTAGAAAAAAGTTAGTAAAGTTTGTCGACAAAAAAAAATAAAAACGTAATTTTATAGTATGTCTAAAAAAGTAATTGTATTGTATGTCAAAAAAGTGATAACAAAGTCATAGTATAGTATGTCAAAAAAAGTCAGAATAGTATGTCAAAAAAAGTGTAAAAAAATCAGAACAGTATGTGGAAAAAAAGTGTTAAAAAAGTCATAGTATAGTATTTCGAAAAAAGTCATAGTATAGTATCTCGAAAATTGTCATAGCATGTCAAAAAAAGTCATACAAAAGTCATAGTTTAGTATGTTGAAACCCCTTACCTTAAAGGTGGATACCACCTTAGCTGACCTGGTAGAAGTTCACTCCTCGAAGCAGTGGATGCAAATTTGACTCTGACTTAATATTGTTGTGCATTGTGGGCTTATAGCTTCTGTGTTTAGTCAAGTTAGTGAATATATCAACCACTGATGATTGATATGATATTAATAATAATAATAATAATAATAATAATAATAATAATAATAATAATATTCACTCTGTTATCATTGGCATCATTTTACAGCTTATATTAATATTCTTCATTGTATTTTCTCTTTTATTTCTTGTAGACCACAAATAAACAGCAACGCAAAACAAATCTCTGTTAACCATATACTCTTCTCTGGAGCTTGATTCTTTGACGGGGCTTAAGTCCATATCTGCTGCCTCAAGCAGTTAAATTGTGGGAGGTCCGACCCCTCCGTTCAATTTCGACAAAAGTCATAGTATAGTTTGTCGAAAAAATCATAGTATATTATGTTGAAAAAAAATGAATAGTAAAATATATCGAAAAAAGTCATAGTGTAGTATATCGAAAAACGTAATAAAAAAGTTATAGTATAGTATTTCGAAAAAAGTCATAGTAGTTTTTTTTCCGTAAAAAGTAAAAAAAAATCATAGTATAGTGAAAAAAGTCATATTACAGTATGTCGAAAAAAGTGAGAAAAAAAAATCATAGTATAGTATGTCGAAAAAAAGTCATAGTACAGTATGTGGAAAAAAGTGATTAAAAAGTCGTAGTATAGTATATTGAAAAAGTCATGGTATAGTTTGTCAAAAAAGTGATTAAAAGTCATAGTATAGTATGTCGAAAAAAAGTCATAGTACAGTATGTGGAAAAAAGTGATTAAAAAGTCGTAGTATAGTATATTGAAAAAGTCATGGTATAGTATGTCACATATATCATTCACACAACTAGTATGATGTAGTATGTCTGGAGTGCTAATCTCCAGTCAGAAGTTAAAATTACTTTCTATTAAAGATTATTAGTTGTAAATGCATTCTGCAATAGCAACTGAACTAATAACTAATATTAGTGATCAAAAGATGTGAGCTTTAAAATGCATTATACACCGAAAATATTATAATATATATATATATATATATATATATATATATATATATATATATATATATATATATATATATATATATATATATATATATATATATATATATATATAAATCATTCTCTTTAAGTCTACCTTTAATAAAGTTTGTATGATTAAAACTGTGTATACTGTGTGTATGTGTGTGTGTGATGCGTGTGTGCGTCCGTGCGTGCGTGTGTGTGTGAACACAATCCCTTCCAACTCTTGCAGAAGGCCTCGGATACAGCCAAAGTAGACAAGAGGCTGGCTCAGAGTTTGGAGCAGGCTGTGTTGACCAACAGCAGTTTACACAGCAAACTGGAGCAGGCCAGAGACCAGCACCAGGCTACCATCACACTGAGGTGACATGACATGTGTAGGTGAACATGTATGCCTAAACAAGACATCTTATATGGCATGTATTAATGATATCTTTGCTTGCTGTCGCCATATATTGCAGAGATGAGGAGTTGCGCGAGGCTCGGGCAAATATTAGTCATTTGTCTGAAGAGCTGGGCGCTATAAAGCAACAAACAAGGGAAGACTATGCATCTTCCATGAAGACACTGCATCGAGAAATCTCCGAGGTACCAAATGGCAGAAATATTTCATTCTGTTGTGTTCTGTTATTCATTTTTTTTATTAAAGAAAATAATTATTGTGATTTCAGCTATAAATTCTGTGCAGGCACACAATATTCCACCATAAACGATGACATCTTGTGAAGTCCCTGATTAAACGGTATCCCAGCCTCAAACTGGTGTTGAAGGACCTCCAAATAGGACATGAGAGTAAAAGTTGGAAGTAGCCAAAACAATTCTAAGCTGCTAAGTTTTTCTGAAGTGTGTAAATATGTATGGATATGCATAATCCTTATTGAAAACCCTTACCTAGACTCTTTGTGTACATTATACATACATTCTCATCATTAATTAGCAACTGTTTCATAGTGATACTGATTCAACAAATGGTACTAGCATCCTTATTGCATCCTGTGCCTCAGGTTTACCCTTTTTACCCTGTTTTTGTGAATTCCCTGTTTCCTTGTCTATAGCTAAAAATGACAGTTAAAGACTCGTCCAATGGGTCAAGTCACCTGTCCAGGGCTAATCAGGAGCTCCGCCGACGGGTGTCTGAGCTTGAGTGGCTGGTGTCCAAACAGAAAGCTTGTATCAGAGAGCAGAGGAGCCAGCTGAGGCAGCAGCAGGACAACTCTCAGAAAGTTGAAGTAATGTTACTCCCTGTTACACCCTGCACACAATAATAAAAAAGTTGTTGAAGAAGTAGGTCCTAGAAGAACCTTCATTAACTGTTGAGTTATGAAAAACTTCTGACTATGTCACCTGAAATGATTTAATGTGGTTTAGTGAAGACTTTCAGTGTCCCATAATGGTCAAAATGTAGTTGCATTCGTCCTCAACCTGACATTACAATTCTGGATGAGACACACTGAATGTTATTAATTTGTTTTTAATTATCTGCGGTAACAGCTCAGATTGAAGCTATTTAATATTGGCACAACATAACAGTTTTTTATAGCAATAATTTAGAATATTGATTATGATATTGGAGCTTGTATTGTCCTTTTAAAAAGTCTCTCTTGTTAGGTCCTAGTACAGAGATAGGAGCGAAGGTTGGGACCATGTTTGAGGCAAGGCCAGGACAGGTACATGCAATTCACAATAGATGCATCTTAAGCTTAATTTATTACCAGAGGTCTTGTATCTTTTGGCTCCAAAGCGGATGTTTGTTTAAAACAGTGAGCCTGTATACATATTCAGTCTGCTGTGTCAACAGAGGTTTGAGGAGAGAATCAGGAATCTGCACGAGAAAGAGCAGGCTGACAGCAAGCCCCAGGAGGTTAGAATGGACTCCCTGCAGGCTTTTTATTAATATTGTTTAGTCAACAGGTTTGTCACTGATGTCTAAACACACTTCTAGTTAAATGTTTGTCACGTTTGATGCCTTATATGAGTGGAGGATGTCTTCAATTGCATAATATAGCTATTGTATTGTCATTGGAAGGCATCTGACTCAAATTGATCACTCATGCTCAAAATTAATAATATATTCTATTGATTTGTTTAGAAATGGCTTTTGAGTCACATTTCAGTTCTGATTTAATTCAAATCTAGGATTTCATTTATAAAATGCATAGCGTTACATACACTTCAAGACTATAAATTAAAAACCTCATTGTCAGCAAGCTAAAAAAAAACCTTTACTTTCTGTAGAGCGGACTTTTTGGTTTTTGCCTGTAGAAAAACACTAACCAAGCTTTAAAATGTTGTAAAAGAAGATATTGTACTGCACCACCGGAAACTGATGTTAGTTGAAAGAGGTCTATAGAGCTGTATGGAAAAGACTCCCGTGGTAGACATACAGATATGCCTCAGGCTTACAGTTGTTACTTTACATTCAGAATGATATAGTAATGGATAGAATTCACATGAATCCCATCGTCTTGTGCCTGTTTGGTCAGTCAAAGCAAATTCTTGGTGCATACTACACTACGGGAAGGTCCAGTATAATTTGTTTTCCAAGGAGATTCCAGGAGAATTCCAGGACACTGACAACTCTAATCTAGCTTCTTAATTAACAATTGATCCTGAGGGATGTTTCATAAAGGTGGCTCAGAAAAGCAGAGCTTATTGTGAAAAGCATGGCATTTAATGAGTCTAACAAAGCCTAGTTTAGGAGCGGCTTGGGGGTGTTGTCGTTGGCACACATTGTCACAAAATAGCATGTTTCCTCACCTCTCGGTTTACGCCTTTGAACACTTCACACGGCAAACGCCAATTCGCCTCTGATCTGGGGCTTTTGTCGGGGAGCACCAAAAACTGTCGGCGAGTAGAAAATAGGAGCCAAAGTTGTGTAGTGTGAACTAGGCATTAATTGCAAAGCATTTTAAAGCACATATATTTCCTGAAATAGTGTGCAGACCCTTTAAACCAAAAAAAAGAAGGTATGAGGTCAGATTTGAATTACACAGAAAGTGCAGCCCATGCTGCAAGCTGCTCCCTGTTTACAGTGCAACTGTAAAGAGGCTCCTTCAGGGAGACACTTAGGAAAAAACAGTGTTCCAGTCTGGCAGAATGATTGGAACTGGTTTAACTGGCAATCTCGTATTAATGAACCACCCCTCTGGTTTGCACAGATTGTTGATGTTGCATTGTAAATGTGTTGTTTGATTCCTGGGCGCTGCAGGTTTTACGCAAACGGGAGGCAGAGTGGGAGAGGTGGACTTCTACCATCCAACGCTGGGAGGACAAGAGAGAGCTGGCTCATATCGCTGCAGGATCCAAGCCTGTGAGGACACAGCTGACAACACAATCACACTGACAGATAATAACCCATGTATCTCACACAAACACACACCTGCCCACAGACTAAAGCAACATGACACAGTGATCCTTTGTATTTATTCAAACATTAAACGATGACCAACAAAGAGGAAGGGATAGCAGCCATGTGAGAAATAGCAGCTATAGAGTCAGACGTGTGTGTGTGTGTGTTTGATGTCCTCCATCTATATCGATCCGAATGTAATGGTCAGGAGGAAAGCATGCACTCTCATCAAAACAAACTGTACAACCATAACATCTGATATACTTCTTCACTGTACAAAGATTCTTATTTTTTGTACCAACAGATTGTTTATACAAAAGTAATTATTTTTAAATAACACTGCGTACAAATGTATGATTCTCCATCTACCATAGTTTGCACTTGTTATGTACATAGTGTTGGCTTGTTATTTGGTGAGTTAACTGTGAATATACTGTATAATTGGACCTCACACTCTCCCTCTCACTTGGATCCCAGGTTGTATAAGATCGTGTAGAGTTCATCAAGAAAGACAGTGATGTGAATAGTCCAATAGCAGAGTTGTAGTAGGTGTTGCCTGTGCTGTGGATTCCAGTAAAGATTTTCTTCTCTTTTTTCATCCAATGTTTGATAAGTATACCAGCTCCTTTGTGATTGTACCGCAGGCTGAAGAGCTGAATGTAGATATAGACGCAAAGATCCTCCATTTGGCACTTTGCTACAAATCCTGAGAAAAACATCCACCATAAGTCCACCTTGTTTTTAAAAAAAAATGTTGACAAATCTTAAAAACGTACAAACACTCACAGTAACAAGACCAATGCAGGCAAACGATTACAACAGTCATGACGGTTGAACAGTGACCATTGCTCTCTGCAGCCACAAGAGCGTAGCATTGCGAGACAAATCAAACTCCAATACCAAACTGAAAAGAACACTAGCATGTTGGCAGGCACAAGGATGCTACTGATCTCAGTTCACGTTAAATTGGTCTTTGTCCAGTTTACATCAGGTACTGAAATCCCTGTTGCTGCCAATCTGTAATCTTCTGATATGCTAAGGTTTTTCTACTTGATGCTACAAAGAAGAGAAACAATTGAGGAAACATGTTGCTTAATTAAAAAACAGTTAGTGTTAGTTAGGGTATGAATTCTACGCATAATATACGTGATACATCTGCTAAAATAGAAAAATAGATGATTTGAAAAGTAAATTTAAACATTGAAAAATATATATATAATCAAATGATATATATGTACATGATCAATGGTTGTGTGACAAATGCTTTAGTTTGGTTAGTACAGACAATGGACAGTTGTATAAACTTCCTAAATGAAGACATGTGTACTGATAATGTTTAAAAGATACATTTCATTCCTGTATCCTTTATAGGCAAGAATAGGCTTGATGCACTCTGTATCATCCTGTTGGTTGTCTGATAAATATGTGATGTAGGACAGGTTGTGTGTGTGGGCCGCAAAGATGAAGTTCATCCAAAGGGCAACAGGCGGACGGGGAGGTCACCATACGGAGCATTTGTCCACCGGATTCATTGGGGAACTCTTCGGACAGTGGAAAACACGGGCAAACTCATCAAACTGGGAAACACTGCCAATCACTCTGCAGGGGGAGGAAACACAGGGAACGTCTATTAGCAATGGGGAGATCATGAAACATCTGTGCCTGCACTTATGTTAAAGTTTAAGTGTAGTGCTTTGTGGATATCTTAGATTATTTTGCAGTTGAAATCTTGTAATAACAAAAAAATGTAATAACAATGCCCACAAATGTAACATACTGACTTTTTGTTTTTTTATGTATGTGAGTATACTATACCTGTAGTGCTCTGGCGCATGTTTGTCAGTCAGAAGCTGCAAGTAGATGGACTGAGATCTTCTCTTCATACACCAGTTCTAAAAAGACAACATTAACACAACCGTTAACCAACCTGGAGGCAGTTAAGCCAACGTAGTGGTGGCAAGTAACAAAGTACTACTGTACAAGTACAATTTTGAGGTAATTGTACTTTACTTACTTATGTACATTTTCTGCTTCTACTACTCCACTATATTTCGGAGGGAAATACTGTACTTTTTGTTTTAAGAGCTATAGTTACTAGTTACTTTTTAGATAAGATTTTTACATGAAACGGATATACGCTTATAAAATGCATATTTTTTTAAGATCAAACAAGTGGTTCACCACCTTTTTGCAACATCTTATAAAAAAGCAGCTGTAGCCACTTGTCATGACAGATGTGAGTTAAAGATTTCCCCTTTAAACAATTTCAGACGATTTCATTTGACGCCCACAGGTAAAATGATCTAATATTTCACAAAAAGCAAAGATTAGAGATAGAAAAAAAAAACACAATACAAACATTTAGCAGAATTAGTTTTTCACCCTCATCTACCTCAGAAATCATGTCATGACCCCTCAGATTTATCTTGTGACCTTTTGGAGGAGGCCTGACCCCTAGTTTGGGAACCTCCGGACTAACCTACCTAACTGTATGATGGACCAGCTACAATAGTAAAATGCTACTTATGCATGGATTATGTAAGGGATAATGTAGGGCGAGTGGGTCATTATTTTGACACAAAATATTGATTTAGAAAGGATTTTATTGATTTAAAAATGGTCGTCCAGAGTCTATGATCAGAACTGCTTCCATAGCAACGGTCTGCTTTTAATAGCAGGGGTCTGCTATTTAGAAATAACAGACCATAGAATGCTGTAATTGACCAATCAGAAGCGAGTTTAATGTTACTGTTACTGCAACTTTTAATGTTAATAATACATATTATTATGTATGAATATACGCACATACCAATGGTTTTCATATAACTTCCCTGTGGCAAGTTTTAAAGTTGAAAGCTAAAACACAGCAAATTGTATTAACAAATGTGTCTAGATTTTGCAGCTGTTACATTAAGCCATGAATTTCAATGAAACCATTGAATTTCAATGATAGCGGTAATAGTTACAAGGAGTAGGGGTGGTCTAGTGCTGAGAGCTACGGTACTGTCATCAACACTGCATTTTTCATCCCTACAATGGTTAATGCATCCATCAGCTAATGTTGGGATAATATATAACTCCTACCTGCTCTCTGTGATCAGTCGCTCCAGCTGAGAGTGGCGGCTAAATGATTTAACATGTAAATGTAATGACAGACAGTAGTGTGAAACTATTGAGAGGCTTCTGTACCTGTGCAAAGGCAATGAAGACCAGCTGTTCGTGTGTGTATTTGAGCCCAGGCAGCGGCCTCTCTGGACCATGTTCCCTCACCCACTTCTGATATGCCTGGGCAGTGAGAGAGAGGTGTGTGGCGGGAGGGAATAATGAAAAGGAGATACAAATGAAATTAGAATCCCTCACCTCATGTTCAAAGTAGCATATTCTCTGTAAGTTAAACTAAGATCTCAAACCAAAACGGGCCAGGGTCAGCCAATCTCACTGATTGACATGACTAACAGGCACTATGAAACTATTGCTGCATTTTGATATTCTGATTTATTTAAAAGCAATTACTCATTCCCTTTGTACTTTTGTTTCTGCATGCACAAAACAATCCTCGCTTCAATATAGACAACTGACACGCTCAATATGGAATTGAATTATGCAGCAACACAGATACCCTGCTGTCCAGTCAAACCCATACACACACACACACACACACACACACACACACACACACACACACACACACACACACACACACACACACACACACACACACACACACACACACACACACACACACACACACACACACACACACACACACACACACACACACACACTGGTGGACATCTGCTCTTTACTTTCATACAACTAAAGTAGACTTATTTATGAAGAATAAAGAAAATGCACGGTGGTGCTACTTAAAACTAATATTTATAGTTTGTGAAGCCACAGAGACAAAGTATTTAAACATTGATGGGACTTATAGCCTATTACTTACATAGTACGACAGCTTGAGCCCTCCCATGTCTGCTATGTTCTCCCCTAGTGTCAGACGGCCATTCACCTAAACACACAGAAAGGAAACTAATGAAACGCTGAAAGGTCTTAACATCTCTGCCCCTGTACTTTTGTGATAGTATGTATACCTACTTCAAGGATCTGATGTGATTAAAAGACTAATATCAGTATTTGGTAGTAAATCAGACTCTGTTTGTTTGGTGTGAATACACTAATCAAACTTCTTCCTGTATTTTTACTTGCTTGCTCCCATCCTAAGCACATCTGACCAATAAGCAGAGTGAACAATGTTTGCAGCGATGCATTTTGGTTCGCTTGGATTTTTATGTGTGAAAAGAAACCGAACCAAGGGGAAAACACTCTAAGTGTACAAACTCATCAACTGATTGTGACCAGAGCAAACAGGCCATTGGTGTGAAAACCTTAGTTCCTAGCAGTGGTCAAGCAAGGATCAACAACTATAGATCCTACATTTCCCATAATACAACGCAATACAGCTTTTGTTAGAATCTTCCTGCAAGGTTAAATGCCCATATTTTTCAAACTCCACTTCCCCAGTTTGTAATGCAGGTTCTCTAGTAGAAATCTTCAAGCACAATCTGAGATAGCGCTGTTGACATTGCTATGATTTGGTGCATGCTCTTGGGGGAATGTGGTATAGACCTACTCTAGCTGTGTAAGTGTCCTGAGATAACTTGTGTTATGATTTGACACTATAAATACAAATTGAATTTAATTGAATTATGACATCATCAGAGTCATTTTCTTAGACCTAACAAAGCTCCTTCAGGGCTACTGAAGACATCATACAACTGTTTTTACAGGCTGAGTAGTACTCCTAAACTGATTTTATACTATACTATACTTACTATACTGACTTTATATGTAAAATTGGTGAAGTGCTCCTTTTAAAGGAACATACATGTAATATATTTGTGATCTGAACAAACTATTCTGTCTTCCACAGACAACCAAAGTAGTATTGATGTATTCTGAAATAAGGATAAATCAACCTGCATCATATTAGAGGACACTGACTTGCTGACATATGGTTTTCAATATAAAGGTAAAAACAGTCCAAAATCTTAGCTGACCCATATATCTATGTAATGCTATGGCACAAATTGTATGTGCAAGTGTGTGTGTGCAGACCCACCCTCTGATTGTAAACAGTGAAGTTATCATAGAGCTTGACAATACATTCAGCCTTCTTCTGGAACTTTCTGTAGGACTCCTCTGTCCACCACTGCTTGAGGTTTCCATGGCGGTCATACTGGCCTCCTAGGGACATGAACCATTGCATCACTAAGATGAAGGGCAAAAGGGCAGGGGGGGGGCAGTGTTAGCATGGAGACAACACAACCTGTAACTTTCCTTCACAGTCCAAAAAGCTGCCCAGCACGTCATCTTGGAAGCTTTTTGTTGCTGCGGGAGTCAAACCATTATGAAGTAAAACGTTGTTGGGTTGACTTTGGCTGGTATATCCAGTTCAACAGCCAACTGAACTGCTTTTACAGCCAACTAAATTTGTAGAATGACTGTCTGCCAAAAAAGCCAGTAGTGCGCAAACCTACTAATCCCACTCAAAGTTATTCCAGCATTTGGTAGGTGGCTGTCAGACATTTCACACCCTCATTAAAGTCTTCAGATGTATCTTAAAGGGCAGCACTTTTGACTGGAAATGAAAGTTAGAGATTGTGGCTCAAAATACAGTTGCAGGCATCCTACAAATGTCATAAAATTACACAAATCATCAGGGAACCCTTGCTCTTTCTGTGAAATAGAATAATTCAATGCAATAGCGGGAGTATGACTCAAAATGGTGAAAATGTGGGTGTATGAGCATTGTTGTAATGGATAGGTGAAGAGGTTGTAGTTCTTACCCCAGTCATCATATCCATGTGTTAGTTCATGGCCAATGATCGCTCCTATTCCTCCATAGTTCAGAGACCTGGCAGCAGGAAGGAGAGATATGGAACATTACACAAAACTACAACTTTTTTGGTATCTGCAGTTGCTTAAAAATGGTCTTGAATTGCCTATCCCCTATAGCAAGACTATGCACTGTTGAAAGAAAAGTTGAATTCCTAAGCAATAAAACACACTTGATCAATTAAATACATTGAGGAAGTTTGCTGCTACAGCCAAAGTTTGACAAAGTTTGGCTGGTCTGGTATGACCACTATTTTAGGATGTTAGCTAATGTTAGCAAACTTCAGATTTAGCTGTGTAACTTTGACTAACCTTACTGACTCTTTTTTTTTTTTTTTTTAAATGTAGTAATATCTAGTCAAAGGTTACTTTCTCCTACAGATTCCCAAAATTAGGTCTACTTATCCACTCACTTTAGAACAGAGATCTTCAACAGGGGGTCAAGGAACCCTTAGGGGGTCCTCAGAATTACCGCAGGGGGGCCCCAAGTTATTGTTCAATAATTTGAAAAAAAGTTTCAAAGGTAATATATCTGAAAATATACATATTTGCTGATACAAGTCCAACATATTATTAGCAAAAACTTACACAATATTGATGACACGCTTATTGGCCTGTAGGTAAGGTAGCCACTAAGGTAGCCAGATACAGTTAAGCTTAAGGATTCATACATTTATACATTAAAACATGATGTATAAATATATGAATGAATGTCAATAATTATTATTTTAATAGCTTAGTATTGTATGTACCATCAGATGGTATGTGTAAAGACTTTAGGCTGCCCTACACATTATTGTAGGACCAGTTTAATATGCAACTCAGTTTAATACAATATGTGGTGGGTCCCTGCTGCGTCTCTCTTTCAGCTAAGGGGTCCCTGGCCTAAGAAACGTTGAAGACCCTTGCTTTAGAACACAGCAATATGCCTTTTGACTGATTTGAGGTGTCTCATTACAGACAGCCCTGTGGCCTTCTTGTCTTGTCTTTGTCCCATTGTCCTCATTGCTAAGTCTGCTTAGCTAAGCCAAATTAATTGCAAGTGGCACTTGAGATCTTATTTTGGATCCATGTTGCTCAAATTGGTATTGAATAAAAAGAAGCTCATTGCCACATTTCGTCTGTACACACTGATTAGAAAACATCAGATATCTGTTTTACATGTGAGCGGAAATCAGCAATGGGACCTTTCAGCTGCAGTGTGAATATAAGTTGTAATTTCCCAAGTTGTTGAAACACAATACAATACCCTGTTACACATCCCAACCTTGTGTAAGCACCCACTGGCCCACAACTAGCATGTGCCCCCTGCTTCCACCTATCCTTGACCCTGGGCCGAGCTGGAGTGCTGTCTTTGCTCCACATGCATATAAAGAGACTGATGAGAGGGCAGTCTGGGGCTATTCACATGGCTACATCTGAAAATGACTTTCTGACAGCTAGTCGATACACCGCCTCACACTGAGCCCAACTCCCTCGCTAAACTAACTGGCTGATTGAAGCTTCATTATACTGGACGTGCTGGTGAAGGGGTATGTGTGTGTGTGTGTGTGTGTGTGTGTGTGTGGGGGGGGGTTATGGGAGAGAGCGAGAGTTTATGGGAGGTTAGGGCTACTGCAGTAATAACTTCAAGGGGACAAGTACACAAACACACACACACACACACACACACACACACCCAAACCGACACACACACACACACACACACACACACACACACACACACACACACACACACACACACACACACACACTTTACTACTTCATTAATTAATATTGATTAGCATGCATGGCAGCAGGTAGTGGAAGTAGTGGTGATCACCTCCAATGAAGACGTAGAAGTGTTAGCTAATGTGTGCGTGTGGGGGGGTGGGGGGGTGGTATGGGTTGGTATGAACTGCAATTATTTGGACTGTATTGTATGTATTGACTTAAATAATATTCAATACTGTAAAAGTAGTTGTTTAAGTGCACATTCCTCAGTGCTGCAGTGCTTTGTTTTCTTACTGACCATTTTCTAGACCACACCAACACTTCCTGGATTGATTTCCCACCTACCAGGCAGCCATTTGGTTTTTAATTCATACCAGTATGAAACTTGCAAAGAGTTGAAACCTTTGGCATGGCATAACCATTGAAATCTTTATCAAAACAAATACAACTCTGGAGACACAAAGATGAAATATGCTTGAGCACAGCTCTAAAAAGTCAAGTCAAAATATCCAGTTGCTGAAATTGGCCTGGACACTAAAATTCATGATGCAAAATTCAGAAATATCAAGGGTACCAAGGACAAGCAATCAGGCCTGGATATCAGTGATATTTCAGTGCAACAAATTCAGTGTTATTTAAATTACAACTTTGTTAAATTGCAACATTAAGTATGCTATATTGATTAAATCAATATTTAGTCGCTGATGTATTTAGTCGCTGATAAGATTCAAATAATCATGGCAGCACTAGTATGAAAACATTCATTTAGAATTGGTTTGGATTTCAGTGCTTATGGTATAATTATTTAAATTTAAATTAAAAATATTTTCCCCCGTGATAAGAGTAAAGCTGTGGCGACAATATTTTCTGTTGATAGAGTTTTAAAGATATTTGTCACAAAATGCTGCATTGCCTATCAGCAACTGTATTTAAAAATATATATTATTGTCCATAAAATACCCTATATATGTCAGACCTTAGTTAAAATACAAAGAGCTTCTATTTAAAATGTACAACTGAAGAAGAAGAAATAATTTGTGTTCTGATTTTAATGCATGACTAATTTAAAGTTATAAATAGTTTTGTCCAATAATGCGGTGACTCTGATTAATGAATTAGAACACAAATTCATGAATTAGAGTCACAACGAGCTAACTGAGATAAATAGAACACAGAGTGGGACAGGGAGGCTATCTACTTTCATGCACCATCAAATTAGTCGATGGACTCAAATTCTGGCAGGCGATTTCTCAATGACACCTGTTCCATTAGCGGGACCTTGTTCAGTAATTGAGCTCTCGGTGGGTAGTTAAATTGGTTTAATCAGGTGTGCTGGGCCTTCAGGGAAGCAGAGGTTTGCCAGACTATCGTAGAATTTAATGACCTTTGTTGTTGTGGACGTGGTGATGTTGTTGCCTCCCTACGGACAGCAGCAGGGAAAGGCAGGGAGAAGAGGAGGGCTACTTACTGTGGGAACTCAGGGTTGTAGAGAGTGGGCTGAAGGATGCCAGCAGGAAACACTGGAAGAGAGATAAAGAAACAACATTAGGGAAGTGGAAATGTCCAGATACAATTATGAATAATCACACACTCTGGTTTTATTATAAGTAGGAAAGTATTTCTTTTTTTTTTTAACCACAGTCAGCACATTGATACAGTCTCATCTAGAGGGAAAGAGAGGGAGTTAAGAGCAAATGTAAAACAATGATGCCTTAAAGCTGAACTAGCCAGGATGTTGATGTAAAATAGAGCAGCTGCTATAGAAGACAATGACAGAAAGTCTCTCTATTTGCCCAAATGCATTTCTGCACACAGTAAGAGCAAAATACAAATCAGTCTCCTCCACAGCAGCAACTTCTTGCTTCATGATGAGGAAGATGAAGAACAGAATTAAACGCTCTAAAGACAGTGGAGCCTGGAGATGGTTGTGTTTTGGAAGAAGAACGCAGACCCAGCCACCCCCCTCACCCTGTGCGACTCCCCAGGCAAAACTGTGGAGTCCTTCCGCTTCCTGGGCTCCATCCTCACCCAGGATCTAAAGTGGGAGCTGAACATCAGCACCATCATCAAAAAAAAAAACAGCAGAGGATGTACTTCGTATATGTATTAACCATGTGTTTAAAACTGTGACTGCCGCCGTGCCTGTCACTGGAATTAGAATGTTTTTGAAATACTTGAAATGTAATTGAGAATGCAATTTAGTTGTATGGGAATGTAATTTTTAGGAGACAGGGTTGGACATTCATGGTCCTCAGAGGATGAATCAATGACTTTAGTCCCCTGACTTTTCATCTAGCGTCACCAGAAATTCTGAGTTTTTACTTATTCTGTTAAATAGCTATCTACAATATGGTTTGACAAAAATATTGGTACAGACTTGAACAGATGTTCCTCTCAGTCTCAGGATGAATTGTAATGAATTATAAATAACGTTGGTGGTCCCCTGACTTTTCCCAGGAGATCTATCTGCAACACTGATATCATTCCCATCAGCCTCAGCTGTACTTTGTATTTAGTGCTAATTAGTAAATGTAAGCATGCTAGGATGCTAAACTAGGATGGTGTTAGCATTTGTCATTATGTGCACATATTTTGCTCAAAGCATTATTGTACAGCCTCAAAGAGCTACTAGCATGGCTGTAGACTCTTTGTTCATATTTCTTTTTACATTTTATAGACAAATCAAATAATTACACATAATTGGTAATTTCAATAATTATAATTGCAGCGGGAAAAGTATGTACATGTAGGTAGCCAGGATTTAACATTATCAATGTCAGTGAAATCAATCAATTACTGACTGTGAGGCAAAGCTGAAGAGAATTAAAACCCACGATGTTAGGGAGCTACTTTTAATAAACCTCTGTCCTTGTCTCTTTATCTTCAAACAGAACCTGTTTCTAGACATGAAATAAAGTAAGCCAAAGAGATGGAGGGAAACTTAAGTGGGCAATATTAATTTGATTTAAAAAAAAGGAAAGTATGAAAATTAATACAGAGCTGAGAACTGAAGTGGCTTGGTTAAGTGAGAGAAATAATGGGTATGGGTTAAAAGAAATGACCCAGGGGACTGATGATGATGATGTGTTTGTCTGACTCTTCCTGTCCTCTAGTATTCTCTTGCGAGCACACCATTGATTTTTCTGTGAGAGATTTAATCCAGCAGGCAGGCAGACACAGACAGCCAATCATGAGAGAGACCTTCTTATTATACATCCATGGAGAAGACGAAGAGAGGAGAGATGGAGTTAGGGGGGGGGAGGAGGGAGGGATGACAGTGCAAGGCCAGATTTGTTAAAACTCCGGACGGTGTTACTGCTTGTTTTTCCTCCAGGGGGGTGTTAAATATGTGAGGTGGAGATCGAAGTAGAAAGTGAGCGATGAGAAGGAATATGATATAAGGAGGGGGATGCTTTTTTTCTCGGAGCGGCTGACATGTTTGACTTGTTGAAAACAGGCTGCAACATGGGTGTAATTGCTTGTAACTAATGCGTGGTCCGTGTCGTGGTGCAGAATGGCAATGGAGGGGGTTATGTGTGGAAACAGATGACATAGAGAACACAAATATCTGTATATACAATGAAGAGTCACACACTCACCCATTTGGTTCTTGTTAGGGAGGTAGTAGGCATTAAGGGCCTGAGGGGGAAGAAGCCACCTGAGGAGAAAAGCAGTGTTCAAACAGGGGTTTAAAGATGGGATCCCTTACACGCACACACGCACGCACGCACGCGTGCGCGCACACACACACACACACACACACACACACACACTCAGTCACTCACTCAAATCACCAATCGACCCACTAGAAACACCCTGATCCTGAACAGAATCCCAAACACCTCTGCCCCTCCCTCTCTCTCTCTCTCTCTCTCTCTCTCTCTCTCTCTCTCTCTCTCTCTCTCTCTCTCTCTCAACCCCCTGGTGAGAAATAGTCAGTGAGTGTGGTCCCACGGCCAAAGTTCCTTTCTGCATATGAAACCGCGGACAGTTCCTTTATGATAATCCAATTAAAGCCAGACCAATTGATTGGCACAAAATCCCCCAAATGACTAACTCTGAAAGTGTGAGATGCCCTTGTTCTAGGAATGAAAGACTGATGGCTCCGCATACACAGAGGAGGAGGAGGCCGAGGAGTGTTTCTTTCTTTATTTCCCAGCGACAACAAGACAGAGAGTGATGAAAGGTTCACTTTTTTGGTGATAAAGGGGACATACTCTATGTGATTTAACTCTTCAGGGCGTTGAGTGTGGGCTAATGATACAGTTGTTTTGAGCACCTTAGAATACTAATGTGCCTGTAATGTGTTGTCATAGCAGAGAGGCACTCAATCCAGGGGTTCATGGCTGCATTTTAGAAAAATGAGCCGCATGTCCCACAGCACTTTTCTGCTGCCTGGCTGCTGTAGATAAGTAAATCAAATGGATTTTCTCCTGCTGTGTATGTCAATTTGGTATCTGTTGGTTTAATTTAGAGGCGCATGAACAAATATGTCAAACTAAAAAGGGATTCACAGGAACACATGTTAGGTATGTCAAACACATTAGAGTAACACACTCGCAGTGGTGGAACTGCAGTGTCTGGTGTGAGCCTCAGCTGCATGAGTTCAGTCTGGATTTCAAATATATTAACCTTCTTTAATTGCTTTGCACCGCATGTCAGTAAGATGAGATGGCTGGCCAGCATAGCTTGTGTAATGTAAGGAGATATGACACTCACGCTGTCTTGTCCACTTCCTCCCGGATCTTCTTGACTGACAGCTTGATGTTGAACTTGATGCTGTTAAGGATGTTCTTGAAATAGGTCTTCTCATCCACGTCAAACTGCAAAACCACAGATATGAAGGGATTGTGAGTGTTAACACCTTTCATTTAGTCTACGCTAATGTAATAAAAGAGTAGTTTGACATTTTTTGTTGCAATGGTTAGGATTATTATTACCTCCGGCAAGGAGGTTATATTTTCAGTTTGGTTTGTTTGATTATCAGCAGGATTATGGGAAAATTGCAAGCCAGATTTGAATGAATCTTGGTGGAAGGGTGTAGCGTGGGCCAAGGAAGAACCCATTAAATCTGGAAGTGGGTCCGAATCATGGGGCGGATACAAATATTATTAGTCACTTTCGTTAACAATGCGAGATGGGGCATGGCCATGGCGGAGGTGTGTCCTCTCTGGGAGCCCTTCTAGTTAAATGCATTTAGTAATACATTTAAACAACACGTAAGCAGCATTTTAATATTTCAGCTAATTAATCAACTATTTAAACTAAACAATTAATCATATTTTATAAGCAGATCATAGGCTTATATAAACCTGAATTTGCAAACTGTAGCTGGGAAAGTACCAATATTTTCAACTGACATGTAAAGCAGCACAAAGGAAAATACTCAAGTAAATTATAAGCACCTCAGAAGTGCATAGTACAGTACTTCAGTTAATGCACTTAGTCACTTTCCACTACTGATGTGAATCACCTTTCCTACTTTGACCCACCTTCATGAGTTTCATGTTTTCAAATTTGGATTACACCTTTATCTTTCCACCCAAATTTAAGCAAAAGCTCATTACAGTTGATGTACAGTACATACATCTGTTTATACAGTAGAGAGTGATATAGCACTCATTTTCTACAGCTAAGGTGCTTGCTGCCAGGTTTTACATGTGTCTGCTTCCTGGTTGCATCAACATATTATTTAATTGAGCAGTCTCAGCAGTGTGTATTGGGTTCATTTACCCCTGCCCATGATGTTTTTTTGCTCCATCTGAATACAATCACCGAGGTTGCATGACAATTTCTGATGCAAAATCATTCTAGCGACAGAGAGAGAAAGGGATGCTTGAAAAATGGAATTTGTTCGTATGATGTGTGGGTGCTTACGTGTGGGTGAGGATGACCAGACAGTGCAGAGTGAAATAGGAGGCTAATGACTCACCCCGTATTCTTTATCTATGAGCTCAGGTTTGATCATGAAGTCTGGGTATCCTGTCATGACCATCATATACTTCAGCTGGGAGAGAAAAAGAGAGTGTAAAATGTAAGAGAAAACAGCTGGTCCAACATCACCCCACATTCACTTGCGGTAACTAACAAGCACCCATATACACTTGATTTTGGACCCAGGCGTATGCTTGCACGCACGCACTCACCCACGCACCCACGCACGCACGCACGCACACACACACACACACACACACACACACACACACACACACACACACACACACACACACACACACACACACACACACAGTAACTAACTAATCAAGCAAACTCAATGTAATAGGATTACAGGGAATCTCTTTATATTCAGCATGGCCCTCTAAAAGGATTATAACTTCAGATTGTAAAAGTATTAGAAGGGATATCTTTCAGCGCAGACCCTAAATCAGAACCACGGAGAGATCCGGATTAGGCGATCCTCACTTCTCAATGTCAAGCTCTTGATGTATTCTATCACACACTTCCATCTAACAAAGCAATCAATCAAACCCCTGGAAAGAAAGGAATTGCAAAGAAAGAATTAAATATTTTTCAAATACTAATTGGATCTGGCAGGGAGTGTGTGTGTTTCTGATGCAGAAGCTGAGTTAGGCTCCGAACCTTTGCTCTGGCAGCCTCCTTGGTGGTTTCATCCATCCAGTCCAGCTCCTGCAGCCGGAGGTCCAGAGAGTGCTTTATGTCCTCTACCAGCTCCTGTACCTGGAGGGAGATCACATCATATTTAAAGAAGTTTTAAAGGCCCTGAAAACATATACGTCAGCTTCTTACTTAACTAAATTAACAATAAATATTGCTGAAATGATATGGAAATGTATGTTGTTGATTTGATTTGATAGACATAGCGGTAGGCTAAAGGATGCAATTTAGACAGTATGACGTTCTGACCTTCTCTGGGAGGAAATGTTAGTAACCGGACCTTTTTAAATTTGAATGGAAAACCCCTGCACTAGTGTATGCTGTTGACATGTAATGCACATTCTTTTGTAGCCTAACGCTGTTCTTTAATATAACAGTAGTATAACTATATAACAGTAGTATTTTCTCTTTACCCCTCTTTTAAAAATGTGACGCATTAACTTTTACTCAGACTACATTCTAACTGACTTCATATGTTCATATTTACACAGGTAATTACATTTTACTTGAGTACTTCTTTAAACTTGCTTTACTTTTACTTATTAATATATAATATTCTAGTTATCTTTCTATCCCTTTTATTTAGTTATGAATATGTTAAAGAAATACTGAAGATTCTCAGGGGTCTCAGCTTGTTGGAATTCCCCAAAACCAAACAGTTAAAGGTGTAATTAAAGTGTATAAGGTCAAGCATACTTCAAAAGAGAGTGCTTGTGTTACTAACTGACGATTTAGATGTAGGTTGTATCAGACTGCCTACAATGGTGGATTTTCTTCCACCTTTGTAGGCCCACTGCTGCAGTTTTTGATGTCAGTTCTGTGTAATACAAAATCCCATGTCCAATTTGCAGCTTAAAACACACAAACCCAAAGTCAAAGCGTTCAACCATCACTGAATTTTGATTTCATTTAAAAAACAGCATGGGACACGTTTCTAGTCAAAGTGGCTTAAATAGGACACTTTGACTTGCGGTCTGTGATGGCATAAGGCCTGCAGTTGTAGCAACATGCAAGTTATAATGTGAGTGAAACTATAATTACTGAGAATCTCTTTTTTATCCTTGTTTTTGTTTGTCCAACATCAATGTTTCTTTCTCGCAATGGGGTGAGGGACATTTGCTGTCAAAACTTCAAGTAACTTTTAAAGGAGACATATAATGAAAAAGCTTTTTAGTGCTTGTGCACATACATTTAGGTATCTGGAGTGCCAACCAACCCACAAACTGTGAAATAAGACAACCCAGTCAGTTTTTTGTGGGCTGCCTTAGAAAACATGATTCTAAAAGCTATTCAGATTTGGCTCTTTTTCTACATCACATGCTGGCTCCTTAGAATATACCACCCCCCCGATCTGAGTATCCCACAGCTTGTAAAATAACTCTGCAAAGGTGTGACATTTTTTTGAGCTTTTCAGGAGGGGGGGCTTAAAAAGACAGGTGCTAAAACAGAGCGTTTCAGACAGGGGCTACAGCCAGCAGACAGTAGGAGAAAGATAATGTGTTTTTTGAACATTAAATCATGTAAACATGTTCTAGCAGAAACCCAAAACACAAGTATGAACTTGTAAATTAGCATAATATGTCTTCTTTAAAGATTTGTACTGGTGCTTTCTCGAAGTACTGCAAACACGTCTCATAAGAGACACTGGGATTCAGGATAACAAGAAAGCCTGTCTTTCCCGCCCTGACTCCTCCTGTCTCTCAGGATCAGCTCCTGAGACTCATTAGTTCCTGATCATGCTGAGGTAAGCAGCATCTGTGAGTCAGTCAAGGCACACACATCGCCACTTGCTACAGGTCCGGTACCTCTTGTGTTGATAATGAGGTATCCAACCTGTGTGGAAATGTCAAAATAGTACAGACTGATGTCTAAGCAATGGGACATGATCAGCATGGACAGTACCAAAAATGCAATAACCCAGCATGAGACTTTCTGTGCCAACAACTAAACAGTACATTACATACAAGGATGGTTTGAATGACGTTTAGATGTTTATGGGATTAGAAACCACTTTATCTGGCTGAAACCTGCCATATTGTAGACATGATCTTTAAAATCTCTCCTCTATTCTTTAATTAATCTGAATAGCTCCACTAGCTTGAAGCATTTTTGGAATGTATACTTAGTATCTTAAAAGAATCTTAAATGGAACATTAGAAGCTTTGGAACTTGGAATCAAGGTGCAGTACATAGAAAGTAATTCGCACCCAGAACGTCTCCAGTTACGTCAGTCTGGCTTTATGCTATTGTCATGTGTCTTAGCAGCTATTTAAAAGTTACCAAGAGAAGAAGTGAGGCAGCTCAATGTAAGATAAAGCGCGTGGGCTGGACCGTGAGAGTATAAGAAGAAGAAGGTGAAAGGGAGATGATGGAGGGCTTTAAGAAAAAGCATGGGGTTACAGAGGTTAGAAATCCCATTGAGAACCATATCCCCATGTCCTAGAGTGGACATCAGACTGAGATAAAAATACATACGGGGGAGGATTAAGGTGAAATAAAAGTGGACCAAAGGGCAGAGGTGGGGGATGAGTAGTGAATGACCTAGGCAGAGAGAAATATAGAACCATAAATTGATTGAGAAGACTAGAGACAGTTCTGATTGGCATGGAAGGTATTTCCAGATCCCAGTACAGGAATCAATCAAAAATCCTTCAGCCATGTCAAAATACACAGCTGGAACCCCAAACTGCCCCATGCAGAGCCAAAGAAAGTAATGAACTAGAAAATTAAAAATAAAGAAACATTATCAGAAAAAGGCGATGAGTTCCAGTGTTGACACATTCGTGAAACTTGTGGAAAAGGTATACAATATGAAAAATGTTTTTTTTTCCCAAGACCAGAGATGTCTCAGATGATTGTACAATATTGTTAAATCTTTCCAGTAATAAGTACAGTCATACAAGATCAATTTAAGGCCACTTTTGTGTTTTTTCCTCCTGCTGTCTTTAAAGGATTCTGTCCAACTACTCTTGTATGTAGTCAATGGAAAGTGCCAATACATTGCTCTTCACTGCATACATTGTTTAGACCAAGTAGTGATGGAAATACTTTCATTAAATACGTAGTGATAGATCTGACATTTACAGCTTGACAATCTTGCTCAATCTCAAAACTGCTGGTGCCTGACCACAACAAACTCCAAAATGCTGTGTGCACTATTTTCATGTGTAAGTTCAAGCCCACAAGAAAACAGAGCACAATATTTAGATATATACAGTATACGTATGGAAAAATGTAGTTGCATCCTTTGAAAGATCAGTGCAGCTAATGGAGTAACATGCAATTAGTGCATTTGGTTATTTTCAAATGTAATTTTTTAATTACATTTCTTAGTTCTCAGTGGGAAGAGGAAGAATGAGATAGATATGTCCTATACATATTAAATGCACACAGTATGTAGTACTGTTCACACATTATTATAGTATAGTCTTTTTGAAGTTAAAAAATCACCACACAACATATTGTACTAACAGGAATGTAACTTTGGAATACCAATTAAACAAAAAATATATTTTTTTCCTTTTTCTATTTTAGATACTAACTTTAAAATACTGTTTTGTGTATAATTAATGCTGCTCTAGTCAATATTTTTATATTGGCAATGGATTATAAATCTACATGTTCCAAGTTTAAGCTAATTTCTTTGTGTTTCAGACCCACAATTTAATTGTTTTTTAGCAAAAGTGTTTTGATAAACCCAGTGTGAACACACTGCATATATAAAACCTGCTTACAGGCCTATTAGTATGGGATTGGGAAAAAAACTAGAGTGCAGCCAATGGGTTGCATTAGCCTGGCAAGCTAACAGTGGGTAACGAATGAAATTAGAATTGTTTGGGTCTCCAATTTGGCAGTACCAATTGGGTTCAGCGTGCTCGTGTTTGAGTTTTACACATGTGCAGAACTCGACATGCAGTTCACTTTTTTTTTTTTTTTAGTTCTCTCTAAATTGAATGGCCACTTGTGTTTGTCTTGAATTTGGCTTCTGTCTGGATTAAACAAATATGGACAAAACCTTGTCTCCTCTGAAAACAGGCCAAAATGAAGGCCATCTGAATGAATCCATCCATCCATCCATCCATCCATCCATCCATCCATCCCTCCCTCGCTCCATCCATCCATTTACAGTCCATCACTCGACTTTCCCACCATCCATCGGTTTACCCACACCCATACCTTGGCCTTGCTCTGTGAGGAGAAGTGTTGCTGGACGAACAGGGCTCCCAGGGCCATGCCGAAGTGTTTGTTGGCCTGAGTGAGGCAGAGCCTGCCCAGCTCCAGCTGCTGCTCTGTGCCATCAATCTCCCGAGAAAACTCGTGGATGGTACTGCGGAAGGCGGTGGAAAGGTGTTCACTTAGCGCCGCCACAATGCGCCACAGCATGTAGTTATGGAGGACCCTGACAGAGTTAAAAAAAAGGAGAAGGATGGATCAGTTACATTATCATAGATTTTGTTTGGATTTAATTCATCTTTGATTAATGATGATGATTGATTAATTCACACTGTAACAGCTTTGCAAAACACATCACCACCACAACACAGGAGTGACAGATGTTTTTAGATCAAAAACTAGAGGCAGTAAAAAAACAATAGTCAAGAGTTAACTAATCATCTACTTGGATACATTGATCCTTTTGGTGTCTATGTTCTCAACCATTAATATGGATACCAATTATTTAACAGTTCTCTCCAATGATTAATTAAAGCACTAGAAACAGCTTCTGCTATGATACCAACCCATCAAACGTGTAACCCACCGAACTTGTAACTTGCTGAATGGTAGCCACTGTGGCCCCAAGTGTCATAACGGGATCATTGTAAACACTAAAGCAAAACAAAAAGTCAGAAAACTCACTAAGCAATATTGGTTTAAAGCTTTTTTTAACATTAGCTACTCGTCGTGGTTTACATGTTTTGGAAGAGTCCATTTTAATAAAGTTTAGGTTTAGGTTTTATGTTGAAGGAGATGTAGGTCCTGTGTCAAAACAGTGATAGATATGTAGAAGCAAAATCTTCTTATGACATAAACTTTGCAGTGGTAGGAGAAAAGATTTCTCATTTTTACTTCTGAAATATTTTCTTTGTAAAGTGACATCCACTATGACTAACTGTATTACTACACTGTCTTGTTCCATCTGGACCAAAGTTCTGTTTTTCCATCTGCCCCCTGAGCCACTTAAGAGTCAGAAAAGTTAGAGAGAAAACAAGAGGGAGACAGTGATCGAGAGTCGATGCTGAGAAGTCAAGAGGGCCCAACAGTTTAAGAACAGCTCCCTCTAATCCAGAGTGACTCACAGCGGAGCAGCAGCAGAAGGGTGAGGAAAATGTTGAGCGGGAGGAGAGAAAATGCATCATTCATTTATGTATTCAAGCTGTGTCTTCTCCCCCAGACGATGGAGTGCTGTTGTGTCCTCGTGCCCCCACTGGGTGCACAAATCTACTCTGCCTGCGGGGACAAATGCCCCACTCTTCCACTGCGAGACTCCATGCAGACCTCAAGGCATGTTGTTGTTTTTTTCCCTTTTTTTTTTTTTTAAATTTCCCCTATGCATGACAGATATTAAATCAAAAGCGCCTTGGCAACGGCACCCCGAGGTCCCGCCAACAAAGCACTTGTGAAGTGAATTTAATTGACGGGAAAAGAGAGAGCAAGGCAGAAGGTGGAGGCAGGGAGGATGGATAAATGAATGAGACTCAGGTGGCGTCCTTGATCATCAGTACCATCAACTAATCAACGTGTTACCGGTTGCTTGAATAGCTGGTTTGTGTCATTTTGTTGTCACCTGCTTGTCGCAGATTATTTGTTTACATCGTCACACTTGGACAGGTCTGAGTTTATATAATGCATGCATGTGTGTATACGTATGTGAGAGTGTATGCAGCTGCATCTATATTATAATGGTAAAACTACAGCATTTTATGTGTGGGAGAGATGAGTAACATTTTACTTGAAGCATCTTTGAGGAAAAGTAATGACAATAATCTCTCAGAGTAAAGCAGGAATGAAACTTGACGCAACGGGTAAACGAATGGTGTGGATTTTCAATTTTCCGATTTCCCCTGCTAATAGCACCACTGTGATATTAGATGATGTGTTGTACGTGCTCTAGCCATTCCACTTCCTGCTTGGCCTGTACAACGCCTGCGGCTCTGTCAAAAATAGACCTATCTCGTATTTTTGGTGGAGCAGAGCAGAGAGCCGCTTCTGGTACACTTGTGGATGTGCTGCGTCGCGGCTGGTGGAATCACAAGCTTTGTCTAGAGTGGGTGTGATTGGCAGTGCTGCCAGGAACACAGCCCAGATGTGCATGGTGGAATTTAGGGGCTAGTCCGTGTCCTCGTTTAGGATCCTAGTGGCCTGAGGGTAGAAGTTCCTCCTGATCCTCACAGTGTTGGCCTGGTGTATCCGGTACCTTCTTTCCAACCTCAACAGGTGGAAAAGTTTGTTACCCGGGTGGTTTGGATCTGATTTCTTAGCCTTTTTCTTTGCAAGCCTGGTAAGTTAAGGCAAAGTCTATTGTATGTTCAGCTGAGCGAACAACTCTTTGCAGGGCCTTGGGGTCAGCAAACTTGATGATGGTGTTGGAGTTGAAAGTGGCTACACAGTTGTGTGTGTATAGGGAGTACAGCAGGGGACTCCAAACACAGCCCTGGGGTGCTCCGATGTTAAGGATGAGGATGAAAGGGGTGTGTCTGCCCACCCTCATCACCTGGGGTTTGCCTGTAAGGAAGTCAAGGATCCACATGCACAGAGAGGTGTTTAATCCCAGGTCTTTCAGCTTTGTGACGAGCCTGGAGGAAACTATGGTGGTAAATGTTGAACTGTAGTCAATGAACATAAATCTCACATAGCTTCCTTTCTTTTACGGATGTGTGCTATGGCATCTTCCATTGATCAGTTGGGATGGTAGGCAAACTGTAATAGGTCTAATGTGTCAATCTAAACGGACTGCATTTATATAGCGCTTTTTTAGCCTAACAACTACTCAAGGCATATTACACACTACAGGCACCATTAGCCATTCATTAATACACTGGTGGCCAAGGCTTATCAGATTAAATTAATGCACATTCACACTATGGTGCAGCACCGGGAGCAATTCAGGGTTCAGCGTTTTGCCCAAGGACACTTCGACATGTAGACTGCAGGGGCCAGGGATTGAACCACTGAACTTCAGAATGGTAGACGACCGCTCTACCACCTGAGCCACAGCCACCGCAGACCGTGTGCTGGGTAGTGAGGAGCAGATGTAATCCTTGGCCAGTTGTTTAAAGCATTTCATCACTACAGAGGTGACTGCCACTGGGCAGTAGTCATTCAGGCAGGCTGGTCTTGTTTTCTTGGGCACAGAAATGACAGTGGACTTCTTGAAGCATATCGCTATTACAGACTGAGCCAGTGACATGTTAAATATCATTGTGAACTAGGCCTGGCAAACTCGATTCCTTTTAAGGATTTGGGTTATTCTGAGTCACTCACTGAACTGATCCGGGTTGTGCGAGTCACTTGAGTCAGTATTAATCTATAGGCGAGCCGAGGCGAGCTTGCAATGCATTATTAAAATGGACTCTTCCAAAATATGTAACCCATGATCAATTTGTCTTTGGTTCTCTGGAAACTTTCCTACAGGCTCAAATTACCCCACTCTCTCCTATATGGTCACACATGTATATGCCAGAGTGCGCTTTGTGCTGTAATGGAGTCACAGCGGATTTAAATGAAAGGAGAGGGCCTGACGGTGAGAGCGCTGTACAGATCAAGCACTAGGTCTTAATCACCAGAGAACTGAGTGAAGGCTCATTAGCTAAATGGATTTTAATGGGGGTAGTTAGAGAGATGAAAAGACACTGTCCCTTGCACTGCATCAACACATTACCACAGGTAATGACCCTGTAGGTAATGGAGGAAGGAGGCACTCCTCTATTCCAAACTTCACTAGAGTTGCACTGTAATTACAGACTTACGGTAAGAAGAAATGCATTCATCATTTGTTAAATAATACAATGAAACCGAAAAACGACACACACAAAGCTTTCAAACTGCAAACATCACCAGCTCAGAGACAGAAAATCAGACATTTTTTATTTTGGTAGAGACTTCTATCCAATGCACCTTATCGTAGCATGACTGCATATATTTTCAGCTCAGGAGGCCCTGCTGGGAATCAAACCTGGACTGCTGAAAGCTATAGTGCCATGAAATCCAATAATGTGGAGAACAGCTTCATCTAAAAAATGCTTTACAACTACCGTGAGAGTGTATTTTTAAAAGCAGTGGACCCAGCAGGAAGTGAATCCTTGACTGCAACTGTTTCACTTCAAAAAACACACATATATTGTACACCGAAACACAACTACATAAACACATGAATTGATAGACGCTCACCCTAGCCCTCAAATTGCTCAGAAAAAAATAACACGCCGGATTCCCACACACGCACACACCCTCGAGAGTGATGGAGGGTGTGTGCGTGTGTGTGTGAGAGGGAGAGAGGCTGGTGTTGTCATTATGCTTTTCCCTTCATTGAAGGCCTGCTCATCTGGCTAATGGGATTGACTGCAGGCATTGCAGTGTGTGGGGACCACACACACACACACACACACACACACACACACACACACACACACACACACACACACACACACACTGGAGGGAGAGAAAGAAGAAAAGAAAGATGGATGGATAAGGAGGGTAAGGAATTGGAGGTGTGACTACTCTTGTCAGACTTGCCATCAATGGGAGAACATGGGGGGGGGGAGAGAACAATGAAGGGGAGGACTTGGTCAATAGATGCCCATAAAGATGGAGAGTGTGTATTCTCAGTGATGGGGGGATTGATAAATAGACAGAAAGAAAATGGGAGTACTATGGATAGATCGAGCTGTCAATAGCAACCTCAAACTACTGAGAATGAAGAAGGGAGGATCAAATAAATGATACGTAGAAGGAGAATGATGGGTAATAAAAGGAGAGGAAGATAGATGGATGATGGATGGATGGATGGATGGATGGATGGATGATCCTGGGGTTTTCACAAGAAGTAAGGGGAAAACGGGTGAAAAGATAAAGATGCAACAAAGAAAAAAAAATGTGGGAGACAGAATGAAAGGGAAGATGTGAGGAAGACTAGAGAAAAAAAGGACAAAAAGATGAAGCAGCAGGAACACGATGAAGGGGGGAAGTGAAAAGAAAAGAATAGATGAAGGAAAGGAGATGGTGAAGAAGGGGGTCAAAAGAAGGAAAGCAGGATGGTAGTTAAAATGATGATCCATTCATTTTTAACCATCCATCATGTCATCCTGAAACATAACTTTCTAAGATGAAGCACCTGCCGTGTGCTCTTTTTACTTGTCTGTCACCTTTTCACCTCTCAGAGTGAAAATTCACACTGTTCCTCCAATTTAACAAGAATCCAAACTTTCCCTCCTCTGTTTTTCTGTATCAATACAAATGTCAGCCTGTACTGGCCTCTCCAGCTGAGTTATTTCTATGTATGTGTGTGCGTGTGTGGGTGTGTGGTTGTGTACAAGTGAGTGACAGAATCCAGCAGAGTACGAAAAAGTACAAAAGAGATTTTCTGTGGTCCATTAGTGGCCTTGAGAGGAATAAAACCTCTTCTCCATCTGCTCTACTGGACAATGACACAACGGGCCAACACCTCTGCCACGACCCCTGACTCCCACTGCTTGAAGATAAACAATGGCATTCTGTGTGTGTGTGTGTGTGTGTGTGTGTGTGTGTGTGTGTGTGTGTGTGTGTGTGTGTGTGTGTGTGTGTGTGTGTGTGTGTGTGTGTGTGTATGTGTTTGCAGGGCCACGGCTCATTTTGTACATTTGACCATCAACATTTGATCAAATTTTCATATTGTACACAAGTTGTATTTAAGATCATTTATCACTAAGTATCAGGCAGTGCCAGGCCAAATGTTGTTGAACACCGTTGTTAATTTTAACAAGGATGAACTGAGGTATGTTTACCAAAATAAGGATATTTTGTAGTTACTTGCTGAAGATGTGACTGGCATTTGATCCTGCAACAAGGTCACACTAAATACAACTGAAGAAAAATGAGAAGTCAATTTAAACTTTCAGAGTGCAGCTCCACACAGAAGCACATATCAGCAGAACGCTATAGCTGACTGAGTGAAAGCGTGATAAAAGGGAGAGAAGACAGGATGTCAGATAGACACAGGTGGAGGGAACAAAAAACAGCAGGAGAGAATGATTGAAACATAGTGTAGAATCTATTACTAAAACCATCAGGGGGGATGGATGGACAGACAACTCAAAGAGAAGATTGGTAAACAACAAGGGAAGAGACAGATAATCAACCCTGGCTTCTGAAACCTGAGGAGAAGTGAACCTGAGCTAATGGATGTGACAGTGCCGATGGTAGATGTACTTTTACAAAGGGGATTATGAATCCTTTAATGATACAGACTCAATTTTATGCATGTTTGAGTGTTTAAAAAGTACATTTCATAAAGGAGGGAGAGCTACAGAAGACCAGATGAATGAGATGAGAAAAAGTAACCCCCCTCCTTCTCCACCACCACCACCACCAAAAATGGAGTGCAAAACAGATAGAGAGAGGTTTACACTGATGGGAGCTGATCTAAATCACTACAAAAAGATCTTATATTTAGTTGTGGCTGATAAAAGTAAGCAGTATAACACACTAAAATATTTTAAAGTGAAGAAAAATCTATATTTATGAATGGAGGAATAAAAAAAGAACTAAAAGCAAGTCGTGAATTGAGTAAAAGCATTTGTAAAAATAAAAATAAAACGCCCATTCTGCATGTTGCCACAGTGGACATTTAAGCCATCCCGTTTTACAATATGTAAGTGATGAAGACACACCAGTTCCTTATTGAAGAAAGGATTGCTAGTAAACTCGCACCCAAGCACATCTTTGCTCTAATATACTTTAGTGAAAAGTTAGGTTCTACCTAGAGCTGGGCAATATATCGATT